>DF359331.1:87399-128465 GCA_000787875.1 Solanum virginianum
CATCCTATCAACCACCACCCATATGGAATCAAAACCTTTCCTAGTTTTGGGTAGCCCAACCATAAAGTCTATGTTAATCACCTCCTACTCCTAAGTAGGAATCTCTATTTCTTGAGTTAGGCCACGCGGCCTTTGTTGTTTGGCTTTGACTTATTGATAACTATGGCAACTGGAAACAAATTTAGCAATATCTCTCTTCATGCCTCCCCACCAACACATATCCCTCAAATCTCCATACATTTTTGTGGAACTGAGGTGGATAGAATAAGAAGAGTTATGGGCCTTATCAAGACTTCTCTCCCTCAAACCAATAATACATGGCACACACAACCTACCTTGGTATCTAAGGGCCCCATCTCCCTCTTGTGAGAATATCTCTACTTTGCCCTCTTTCACCAGGGCCTTCAACTCAAGCAAGGAGGAGTCTAGATCTTGTTTTGCTATCACCTCATCAACTAAAGAAGATTTAGAACCATCAACAACAACCACACCATTACTCACATCTTCCAACCTCATCTCCAATCTAGCCATTCTATGCACCTCCCTAACCATCTCCCTATCACCATGATCAATATGAGCTAGGCTACCCATAGTCACCCAACTCAAAGTATTTGCCACAATATTTGCCTTAGCTCGATGGTCATGCAAACTTAAGAAGTTCTAGCCACCTTCTTTGCCTCACGTTGAGATCTTTTTGAGTGAAGACATATTGAAGGCTCTTATGATCGGTGAAAATATCAACATGCACCCCATATAAATAATGACACAAAATTTTTAATGCAAATACCACGGCGACTAATTCAAGATCACGGATAGGATAGTTCCTTTCATGTACTTTGAGTTACCTAGAAGCATAGGCTATAACCGGACCATTTTGCGTTAGCACACAGCCCCAACCCACTCTAGATGCATCACAATACACAACAAAATCGTCAAGCCCATATAGTAGTGACAATATAGGAGCAGACACAAGTCTATCCTTCAATGATTGGAAGCTTTTCTCACATTCATCGGTTCACACAAACTTAACCTTTTTTTCAGTCAATATTGTCATAGGGGAAGCAATGGAGGAGAACCCATTCACAAACCCTCTATAGTAACCCGCAAGGCCCAAGAAACTCCTAATATCCAATGGGGTCAATAGTCTAGGCCAATTTCTAATCATATCAATTTTCTTAGGATCCATCTTTATACCATCTCTCGACACCACATGACCCAAGAATGCAACCTTCTTCCACAAAAATTCACACTTTTCATATCTAGAATACAATCTCTCCTCCCACAATCTTTGCAACAAACCCTCAGATAACCCATATGCTTCTCTCTACTATGTGAATAGATGAAAATATCATCAATGAAGACCACAACAAAGGAATCAAGGTAGGGTTTGAAGACCCTATTCATAAGGTCCATGAAGATAGCCGGTGCATTAGTCAACCAAAGGATATCACCACAAATTCATAGTGCCCATACCTAGTCCGGAAGGCCATCTTTGGAATATCACACATCCTCACCCTCACTTGATGGTACCTGGACCTAAGATCAATCTTAGAGAAAATGCTAGCCCCTTGTAATTGGTCAAAAAAGTGATCAATCCTTGGAAGGGGATATCTATTCTTTATAGTGACCCTATTGAGTTACCGATAGTCAATGCACATTCTAAGTGACCCATATTTTTTTACAAACAACACTAGTACACCCCAAGAGGATTGGCTAGGTTTAATAAATCCCTTTTCCAACAAATCTTTCAATTGTTCCTTTAACTTTTTCAACTATGTCGGGGCCATACGGTAAGGGGGAATAAAGGTAGGTTGAGTGTCGGGAAGGAAGTCTATGCTAAAATCTATCTCCCTTTAGGGAGGGACAATGATAAAGTTATTAGGGAAGACATCAAAAAACTCATTTACAATCAGAACCGACACAATGGAAGAGAATTTGGACTCCATATCTTTGACCCTCACAAGATGATACAAACACCCCTTGGAAATCAACCTATGGGCTTTAATGCATGAAATGAGCCTACCCCTCACCACTATATCTTAACTTCCCTACTCAAGGATTGGTTCACTTGGGAATTGAAATTTGACATTATGGGTTCTACAATCAATAGAAGCATAGTAGGCAAGCAACCAATTCATCCCAAGAATAACATCAAAATCAACCATATCTAACTAAACATGATCACAAGGTACGATTTCATGCAAGATGCAAACCAAACAATTTCTATACACCCTCCTAACAATAATAGATGAACTAATAGGAGTAGACATTTCATATGACTTATGCAACAACTCCAACTCTACACGGAACTTTTTAGCAACAAAGGGGGTAACAAAGGAAAGGGTGGCACCCAGATCAATCAAAGCATATACATAAAGATCAAAGATCTTCAACATACCAGTAACAAGATCGGGGACCTCACTAACCCCTTTCCTCCCATATAGAGCATAGAATCAATTATTCCGTGGGGCACCACCTTGAGGATCACCTGTACCCAATGGAGCTGCATTTGCACCCCAAACCTTGCCACAGTTTCTTGGGCAATCTACCCTTTTATGACCAAGCTCCCCACAATCAAAACATGCATTAGAACCCCTCATACATGAGCCCTTATGAGTCTTCCCACATGTAGCACACACATCAATAGGAGTCACACCACCTACACCTTCAGGCCTAGGGAAGTCATTCGCAAACCACCTATTTATAGCATGAGGAGGCCCCTGTCCTTGATGGAATTAACCACCCCTATGGAACTTACCCCTAATATGAGCTCTCTTGGCTTCATGGCCCTTCCACTTTCTCAACTTTTCTTCTTCTATTTGCTCGGCATATGTCATCAACCGAGACAAGTCTATATCACTAATAAGCAAGGCAGACTAGCACTCTTCACTTAACAAGTCAAAGACCCCTATAACAAACTCATTCATCCTTGACATAGGATCGACCACCAAATGAGGAGTATACTTTGAAAGGTTAAATTTGAGGGCATACTCCCTCATACTCATAGCACCTTGTTTCAAGTTCATAAACTCTACTAACTTTGCTTCCCTAAACTCAAGAGAGAAGAACCAATTAAGGAAGGCCAATTTGAATTCCTCCTAAAGAACCACATAACCATTACCCTTCTTACCCTTACATTGATCATACTAAATTTGGGCTAGCCCCTTAAGTTGGTTCACCACCAACTCTGTCTTTTCATTCGGCCCAACACCCATGATGTTTAAGATTTTGTAGACTTCTTCAATAAACTCTTGTAGATCTTTGTCCACCTTTGACCCATGAAAAACCGGAGGATTCACGCATATAAAGTCCCTTACCCTAGCTCCCGAGGTAGTAGCATGAGGGGCTTGGGCTCCTTGTTCGACTTGGTTGGCCACTACTTGGGTAAGCTTAGTAAAGGCATCCCAGAGCTCACCATTGGTAGGTTGCTCCTCAGGAGTTTGAGCCTGTCTTCCTTTAGTATTTGGCATGATCTAACATAGCAAAGAATAATCATTTTGGGGGAAACCTTATCACACCTCTATAGCACGACTTCAAACATGAAGAAGGTAAATATTTCCTAAAAAGTCTCATAGCCTCCTATTCATAGTTATAGCGTGCTTCATAACTATGAGTATGACTCTACTTGACGCGGTGTGTTGGACTTTGAGGATCTATCAACCTAGTGCTCTCATACCAAGTTTTTCTTGACCTAAGTCTAGGGCCTAGATGTGTCATGGCAACATGAAGACTTGAAGCTTGAATGGAGTTCTTGAGATCCAGAATTAAGCTTGAGAAACTTGAATTTGGATGAAATATTTTGTTGTCTTGGAGGGGCTTTTGAGAGGGTTTTGAGTGATATGGAGTTGAAAAATGGCTAAGTATAGGTGATTTCATGGTTAGGTAGGTATGGGGCCATAACCCCAATGCCCTTAGGCTGAGACAGAAAATGAAGGAAGTACTAACACTGATTCACGATGGGTTCGCATCATGGAGCCATCGCGCACATTTAATATTCCAAAAAAATTTTGTGAAAACTATTTTTTGCTACGAGTCTTATAAAATCTAGGTTGTACCCATTTACTATTCAATTTTACCTCCTGATCATGAATATGAAGTCGAATTTTTGATATCACTCACAAATTTTGAGATATATGAAAATAACGATTATGGGCATTTTTGAAGCATATTTTTGGGTCATTTCAATATCTCCCTGTCACGACCCAAGCCTAGGGCCTAGACATGACAAGACGAATGAGGAACCTGAAGGAACCCCAAACAAGCCTCTTAACTTGTCATTACATATCCTTGGTCATGGAAGCATATAAAAGACACATACAATAGAATAGGCGTTGGGGCTAAGAGAAAGCTTTGCAACATATCAACTTCAAGAGACAAGGAATCATAGCTTATATCATAAATACATAACTTATCCAACAAATACCTTTAAGTATGTAAATAGAGTAGGGGCAAAGATAAGGTAACCAGGCTCACCCTCTTAGTCAATAAAACATAAGATAGTGTCTCAATACATAGATAACAGGAAAATATAAACCAAAGTCCCCGAAATGGAGGACTCACCAACAAGCTTGGAATAGCACCTTCTAACCACATAGAGGAGAAGGAGGATGATCAACATGGGCACAAGTTCCTACATAGTGATATCATATAGGTAAGAGTATGCGCCAGTAAGTTTAAATGTACTAATTATGTGGGATGCAATACAACAAAACATAAGCTTCATGATCATCATGCATAACAATAAGCAATAGGCCTGATATAGCAATATGATATATATGATCAATGCATAAGTAAAACATGCCTAGGTGATTCATAATCATATAGAATATCATTTGTGTAGAAGAGACCAAGCTATATTTCCAAGTATGAACCTCTTGGTAGGTTAGTAATGTTGACACCCCATCACTTAGGTGGATGATCTAACCCTGATCTAGGTTGAAGATGATACTATCCCATCACCCTGGTGGATGAGTACTAACCCTCATCTAGGTTGATGAGTACTAACCCCCATCTAGGTTAGTGATGTTGCCACCCCCATGACTTAGGTGGATGAGTACTAACCCTCATCTAGGTTATTCGGGTGGTAGACTCCCCAAATTGGGCATAGTCGAGTTCTACACTTTAGATAGCATTCATCATATGGTCTAATGCAACATTTCACATATGATTCAAGTTGTGCATAAGCTCATTCCATCATCATATCATCATTCATATTATATGTCATGCTTTGGACCTTCATTTCCATAAGAAACCCTAGCTAGACATTTTATCAAACACCTTGGCGGTGTATAATGGGGGTAAAAGACCATGAAATTTAGAGATGAAATCATGCAAGAAAATTTGTAGTAAAACTTTCAATCAACACCTTGCAACACCCATAAGATATTCACATCAAAACCTCTCATGAAATCCAACATTAGATCCAAGATTTAGAGTTAAAAACATGCTAACACAACCATACTTTCATGAACAAAATCACTCTGCAGTAAATTCCTCAACATAGAAGCTCAAAACATGCTAAAAGAACCATACTCTCATGAACTAAAATCATTATACAGTAAATTTCTCAATTAACAAGACCCACATATAAAATCAACTTTAAATCATGCATTATTAAGTAAAAGAGGGTTTAGACACCATGGGTGGAAGGACCCAATGTTTCAAAACCACATACATTCGCTTTGGTGAAGTTGTTGGTGAAGGTTGAAGATGGAGGCTTGAAGCTAGAAGAGAATCCTTAAATCCGGATGAGAGTTTTGATTCATGGAATTTGGAGTGAAAATATGGCTAAGTGTTTTTGGGTAGTATTGGGAAATGTTTAGGATATAAGGGTGAAACTTGACCAAGTATAGATAAAAACACATTTGGGATACTTGGGCCCAACAAATAGATTATTTTGGACTGCACAGAAAAACACTTCCTGGCCAAATACACAACTTCACATCATTAAGAGGACGTAGAGAAGATTTTTACACTAAGGCGCACCAAAGGTGCGTCGCAGAGTCATCACGGAAAGCTCTCTGGAATTCATCACTTACAAGTTTATAATTGCTATTCTTTTGCTCTTAAATGAAGGTTAGACCCTTTTCACCTAATGTTGACCCCCTGATCACAAATATGAAGTCAAATTTTTGAAATAATGAACGAATATTTAGATATATGGAAATTAAAATTCCGGGAATTCCGAGGCATGTTTTTGGGCACTTTTTGGGGTCATTTCCCTCCCCCTTTGGAACATTCATCCCCGAATGTCAAAGAAACATCCATAAGAGAAGTAATCGTGAAGATTTCAGCTCAACATAAATGCAACAATTACACTTAAACATCTTTTTCAAAATCTCAACATAAATGCCAAAATCACCACAAACTTGTTACCATAAACATGAATGTATGCAACATGATATAAGCGTTGAAACTTAGGACTTGAAATTATATATGGGACTTAAATTAGTACCTTTGGCTTGAGTAGAGTGGAAGAGATACAGGTATCACTTTCTCATGTCTGCCTTGGCTTCCCAGGTGGCACTTTTAACTTGTTGATTCCTCCAAAGGACCTTGACAGAAGCTACACCTTTATTTCTCAACCTCTGCACTTGCCTATCGAAAATTGTCATGGGGACCTCCTTATAAGTTAAATTATATCCTAAAACACCCATAACATCCAAATGCACTATGGCAATTGGGTCACCCATACACTTTCTCAATATGGACATATGGAAGAGCAGATAGACCATGTCCATCTCTATAGGAAGCTCCAACTCATATGCAACCTTACCTAGTCTCCTTAAAACTTTATAAGGACCCACAAACCCTAGGCTTAATTTTACCTTCTTGCTAAATAGGACCACACCCTTCATGGGTGAGACTTTCAAGTAAACCCAATCACCAACCTTCAACTCAAGATCTCTTCTCCTCACATCGGAAGAGGACTTTTTTTTTTATACTTTTAGCTGTTTTCAATATCTCCCCAATCAACCTCACCTTCATCAAGGCTTGCATGAACAAATTAGGACCTAGCAAAGTCATTTCCCCCACTTCAAACCACCCAACCTAGGATCTACAACACCTACAATGAAGAGCTTCAAAGGGAGCCATACCAATGCTTGAGTAGTAGTTATTATTGTAAGCAAACTCAATGAGTGGAAGATATTCATCCCAACTACCCTTAAACTCCAAAACATAAGCTCTAAGCATATCATCAAGAGTTTGGATAGTCCTCTCAGCTTGACCTTCTACTTGAGGATGAAACGATTTGCTAAGCTTAACCTTGGTACCAAGACCTCTTTGGAAGGACCTCCAAAAGTGATAAGTGAATTGAGCACCACGATCCAAAATGATAGACAAGGACACCATGCAATCTAACCCACTCATGTATATACAACTTGGCATAATCTTTGGCACCATAGTAGTTTTGACTGGTAGGAAGTGAGCCGAGTTTGTCATTTTTTCCACACTAACCCAAATAGAGTTAAAATATTTCCTAATCTTAGGCAACCCAACCACAAAATCCATGTTGAACTCTTCCCACTTCCAAGTAAGAATCTCTATATCATAGACTATGCCACCCAACCTTTGATGTTTAGTTTTCATGTGTTGGCAATTGTGACATCCGAATAGGAACTTGGCAATGTCCCTCTTCATACCACCCCACCAATACATCTCCCTCAAGTATCTATACATCCTCGTAGAACTGGGTCAATGGAATAGGATGAATTATGGGCCTCCTTCAAGATCAATTCCTTCAAGTCATCCACATTTGGCACATATAACATACCTTGGTACCTAAGGGTACCATATCCCCCTTGGGAGCAAAACCTCCACCATAACATCTCTCACTAAGGCCTTCAACTCTGAAAAATGGGGTCAAGATCTTGTTTTGAATTCACCTTCTCAATCAAGGAACATTTAGAACCATCAACAACAACTATACCACTATTATCAACTTCATCCTACCTAAACCCCCATCTAGCCAAACTGGTGAATCTCTCTAGCTATCTCTTTGCCACCATCACTAACATAAGCTAGACTACCCATAGAGACCCTACTTAGAGCATCGGCCACAACATTAGCTTTGCCAGGGTGATAATGCACACTCATATCATAATCTTTAAGGAGCTACAACCACTTTTTTTCTCATGTTAAGATCTTTTTGGGTGAACACATATGGAAGACTCTTATGATCGGTAAACACATCAACATGTACCCCATACAAGTAATGAAACCAAATTTTCAAAGTAAACACCATGATCACCAATTCAAGAAGATGGGTGGGATAATTCTTCTCATACACCTTAAGTTGTCTAAAGGCATATGCTATCACCTTACCACTTTGCATCAAAACACACGCCAAACCAATTCTTGAGGCATCACAATATACAACAAATCCTTCCAACCCTTCCGGTAGAGCTAAGATAGAAGCGGAGACAAGCTTATCTTTCAAGGTTTGAAAACTCTTTCACACTCATCGGTCTAAAGAAATTTTGCCTTCTTTTGTGTCAATTTAGGCAAAAGAGAAGCAATAGAAGAGAAGTCATTCAGAAACCTCCAATAATAACCCACGAAACACAAGAAACCTCTAATGTCCAATGGAGTCAAAAACTTAGGCTAATTTTTAATCACCTCTGTTTTCTTAAGATCCAACTTTATTCCACCACCTGACACTACATGCCCTAGAAAAGCAACCTCTTTCAACCAAAACTCACGTTTGTTATATTTAGTATACAACCTCTCCTCCCTCAGGATTTGCAACACCACCCCAAAGTTGTCCACAAGGTCCTCCTCATTATGGGAATAAATCAATATATCATAAATAAAAACCACCACAAATAAGTCAAGGTAGGGTTTAGAGACCCTATTCATAAGATGCATAAATATAGCCGATGCATTAGTCTACCCAAAAGATATTACCACAAATCTAAAGTACCCTATACCTAGTCAAGAAAGTCATCTTGGGAATGTCACACTCCCTCACTTTCACTCGATGATACCCAGACCGAAGATCAATCTTAGAAAAGTGGTTAGCCCCTTCAAGTTGATAAAAAAGGTCATTTATCCTTGGTAGAGGGTACTTGTTCTTTATGGTGACTCTATTAAGTTGTCGATAATCAATGCACATTCTAGGAGAATCATCTTTTTTCTTCACAAATAACACTGGTGCACCCCAAGGTTACATACTAGGTCTTATAAAACCCTTTTCCAACAAATCTCTCAACTGCTCATTCAACCCCTTCAACTTTCTTGTAGCCATATGGTAATGGAAAATAGAAATGTGTTGAGTATCGGGAAGGAGGTCTATAACAAAATATATATTTTTTTAGGAGGAACACCAGGAAGCTCAACGGCAAAGACACCAAGAAACTCATTAACCATTGGAACCGACTCAATAGGAAGGACTTTGGACTCAACATCCCTAACCCGCAAAAGATGATAAAGACAACCCTTGGAAATTAACTTTTTGGGCTTTAAGACAAGAAATAAATCTACCCTTGACCACTACATCATTACTTTCCCACTCAAGGATGGGCTCATTAGGGAATTGTAATTTAACCCTATGGGTTCTACAATCAAAAAAAGAATAATATGCATGTAACCAATCCATCCCAAGAATGACGTCGAAATCCACCATATCTAATTCAACAAAATCACAATGAAATATTTTATGTCAAATGAACACGGGATAATTCTTTAGACTCCTTTAGCAATAGTGGACTCACCAACAGAGGTAGACACTTCATAAGGTTCACACAACCATTCGGGACTAAAATGAAGCTTTTTGGCAACAAAAGGAGTAATAAACAAAAGAGTGGCACTCGGGTCTATCAATAGATACACATCAAAATCAAAATCCTTTAACATACTGGTGATGATATCGAGCACCTTATTCAACCTTTGTCTCCCTTGAAGAGCATAGAATCTATTTTGCCTTGGTTTATATTTAACATAAAGGTGATGACATTGGGCACCTCATTCACCCTTTGTCTCCCTTGAAGAGCATAGAATCTATTTTGCCTTGGTGCACCCCCTTGCTGGCCTCCGCTTCCCCTTTGACCCTTATTTGCACCTTGGCCTTATGGATGACTATCTCTACCTTTGTTTTGAGCATGAGGACAATCAATAACTTTGTGACCCATGTCACCTCAACCAAAGAAAGCATTATAATTCCTCAAACATGGATCACCATGATTCTTTTCATACCTTGGACATCTAGGCTTTATTATTCCTCCATTACTACCTTGAAATCTGGGATTATCATTAGCAAATCTCTTATTAGGAGCATTGGAAGACCCTTGGCCTTGGAACTTGTGGCCTTGAGAAAATTGGGCACCCTTGGATCCTTGGAAACCACTTTTAAAATGAGACCTCTTAGACTCACCACTTCTTCTTTTTCTAAGTTTTTCCCCCTCTATTTGTTTGACATATGGCATGAGGCGGGACAAATCCATATCACTTACTAGTATGGCTATATGACACTCCTTATTAACCAAGTTAGACACTACAGACAGAAATTTGTTCATCCTTGATCTTGGCTCGGCAACCAATTGTGGAGTATACTTGGTGAGTTGGTTGAACCTGAGGGCATACTCCCTCACACTCATAGAACCTTTCTTAAGGTTTATAAACTCCATCATCTTTGCCTCTCTTAGCTCGATAAAAAAGAACCAAATAAGGAATGTGACTTTGAACTTTTCCCAAGGGATAACATCATCATTTCCCTTCTCCAACTTCCATTGTGTAAATTGAATTTGAGCCACCCCTTTATGATGGTAGGCTGTTAGCTCCGCCTTTTCTTCTTAATAGACCCCTATAATGGATATCACTTGGTATACTTCATCTATGAACTCTTGGGGATCCTCATCTGCCTTGGATCCATGGAACTCTGGTGGGTTCATTTTGGTGAAATCCCTCACCCTAGAAGCCAGAGTGGGAGCATGAGGTGTTTGGGCCCCTTGGTTGATTTGGTTGGTCATAGCATAAACCAACTTTGCAATAGCATCTTGGAACTCATGTTGACCTACCCCTCTACTTTGAGGAGCTTGAGGAGCTGGTTGTTCCTTGGGTGTACGGGCTCTCCTTAGTCTCCCTCTAAGAATTAGCATGATCTAGAATAGTGAAGAGCATTTGTTAGGGGAAAATCCTTACACTTACATCTAAAGCATGATATAGACCATGAAGAAGTGAAACATTTCCTAAAATACTTCATAGCCTCCCATTCATGCTTGTGGCACTCTTTACAATGATAATAAAACTCTAATATATGTGGTGTGTTAGATACTAAGAACCACTAACAACCTAGTCATCTGATACCAAGTTTGTCATGACCCAAGCCTAGATGTGACATGGTGAACAAGAACCCAAAGGGACCTAAACAAGCCTTTTTGCATATTAATCACATATCCTTGGTAATAGAAGCAAAGTAATAACAACAAGAGATATATAAAATGGGAAGTGGGTCTAAGGTAAGTCTTTGAACATAAACCAAGCATAAGAGTAAAGTTTAGTACATTTGAATGTACTAAGTATGTAGGATACAATGCAACAAGAGACAACCCAACATAGTCAAAATACATAGTAATAGGTAATAGATAATCATAATCTCAATATGGCATACATGATCAATGCTTGAAGTAAAACATATTTATAAATCATTCAACTTGCATAGAACATGATACGTATATGGGAAGAGACCTCAACTGACAAAGAATAAGACCAAGCGAGCTACAACTTGGAATCCTGATAATTACCCTCATCGAGAAAGAGATGGTCTACTTGCTAAGGTAAACCATACTTTTCCTTATGGGAGCCCATCCCATTTAGAAGAAGTAACCCCCCTTTAGGGGAAGCCATCCCATTTAGGGTTGATTTAGTGACAAAGTGCACTAAATGGATCCACTAGTATAGCAAGGGTATAACATAATCCGATATTGGCACATAGTTTGAGGAACTGAGTATGGACCCTTGAAGATAGTCAACCCTGATATTCAATCCTTCGGTGCTAAGTCTAATCCCACAGAATACTTGAAATAATTGTACTTTAATCATAACATGAATAGCTAGTAAGAACATGAATTGAGTAGCTCATAAACATGCTTGACCCTTAATGGTGACCCTAACTTGAAACATGAGAGATCATAATCATACATGAACCCTTGCTTTAACATGAATGGCTCACAAGAGGTAAAAATTTTAAAATAGGGCTTCACTTGATACTTGCATAATCATAGATAATTTCATGAATTCATAATATACCTGATAGCCCATATTCATCATGAAGTCAATTGACTTGTAAAACATGTAAATAACTTGAGAATTCTTGACTTGACATTTCATCAAACACTTGGTGGGCACATATGAGTACATGTTCAAATCATGCATAATTCAAGAGTATAGATCATGAAATAGTGAAATCAATCTCAAAGTCATGTAAATCAGCCCACCAATATCATGGTAAAATCCTATCACGGGTAACTTGTAAATCATATCAAAACTTCACAATAGTTCATGGATTTCATAGCTTGAATCATGTATCATCTCAATAGACAAAGCTTAACTAGTAGTATAAGCTTAAATAGATATTCACGCATAATCACCAATATTTGATAAAAACCCAACATATATCATGCTCATATTTCATAATAATAGATACCCATAAGTAATACAACTTGAAATCATGCAATTTTCATAAAAAGAAAGATTGGGCTCCATGGGCGAAAGGACCCAATGGATGAAACTCACATACCTAGATTTGGGGATTCTTTGATATAGACTTGCAAGAGACTTGAAGCTTGAATGGAGTTCTTGAGATCCGCTGTTATGCTTGAGACACATGAATTTGGATGAAATATATAATTAAGTCTTTCAAAGGGTTTTGAGAGGGTTTTGAGTGATATGAAATTGAAAAATGGCTAAGTATGGGTGATTTCATGCTTAGGTGGACATGGGGCCATGACCCCAATGCACTTAGGCCAAGATAGAAAATTAAAAAGTGATAACACTGCTCTGTGATGGGTCCGCATCGCGGAGCCATCGCGCACCCTTACAGTTACGAAAACTTTTGCGAAAAATCATTTTTCGCTATGGGTTTTCTAAAATCTGGGTTATATCCATATTCTACTCAATTTTTTCCCTGATCAAGAATAGGATGTCGGATTCTTGATATCACGTATGAATTTTTAGGTATATGAAAATTATGATTATGGGCATATTTGAAGCACATTTTTAGGGCATTTCAAATTTACATGTTAATTTTGCAAGTATTTACATGGTGGAAAATTTTCAAGATATTCTAATTCTAGCAAATAAAATTGTGAATATGGATAAAATTAGTTTTCCTCATTCAAGGCTTACTCCAATAAACAACATAAAGTAGATTTCAATTGCACCTATTGTTTACGTTGAATACCTCTTTGCTCGAAAGAAGAGGAATCACTGAACTTCCCGGCTGAATATCTTTTTATTCAAATCGACAGAATCATTAAATTAATTTGGATGAATCTTAAAACGGAACATCATTAGCGTTATTTAGTGAATTGCCTCTTCTTCTTCTCCACCCTCTCCCCATTCCTCTTCCTCTTTTAGTACTACAATTCGAAACATTTTGGACTACCCTAATTTATAGAGTCAATTAGGGAGATTGTGATCGTGCATTGCATGTGTTTATCACGTCAAACAAAAATTAAAAAACTCCTCCAAATTTGTTTCAAAAAGAAATTCTCACATCTATGAACCATTAATTCTTCAACAATGGTGACAATTTTAAATAGCTTTTTGCAAATTTCACATGTCAAAACACTCTCCAACATCTCTTGCCATCTAATTAAACTAACCCTCTTCCTTCATACGCTGAAAAAAAACCAATAAAAGAAAGCCAAATCAAGTATTTTTTTCCTTAATTGTAAACCTATACATTCCATTCTATGCATGTACACTCTATACTAAAAAATCATATAAACATAATGTTTAAAAAAAAGTACCCATAATAGAATAAAACAAGCAAAGAAAGAAGGATATATAAGAAAAGGGGAAACGACATGTTTTGCGAAGAAGTAACAAAAAAGCAAAGAAATTTGAATTTTTTGGATTGTTATTAGAATATGTAGTATGCGTGAAAAGGTTTTTTGAATTACAAAATATAATAATGTGAACAAAATTAGTTTTATGTATATGATAATAATAATTGTGAAACTCAACTAAGACTATAGACTAGTCTTTTTTATGTATATGTTGAATTCCTTAAACTATTCATAATAAAAATACTTTGAATTCCCTTAGTGAATAAAAGTGTACTAACTCTTGTGATCTCTTATTGAAGGTTAAGAGTAGCACTGGATATGTTGGAGAGTCCTCAAAGAAAAATAAAATTATTAAACCATTAGATGGGTTGAATGATTTATGGAAGCCATAGAACAAATTGGTAACAAAAGGCTTCACTTTGGAGACCACTAACAAATTATCCAAGGCTAAAGTGCATTTTCCAAAGTTTGTGAGGACTCCACTAATGTAACGACCCAAAAAAGTGCCCGAAAATATTCCTCGAAAGTGCTTGAAATTGTAATTTTCATATATCTCAAAATCTGTGCATTATTTCTGAAATTTGACTTCATATTCTTGTTCAGGGGGATCAAATTTATGAAGAAAAGTGTCTAACCCCGATTTTAGAGTTAACAATTCATAATTTTGATTTTTAAAGTGTCGAATTCTAGAGAGCAGTCTGCGTTATAGGCGTGATGCACCTTTATACAATCTCTGACCGGTTTTTCAATTTCAAGTCTTGAAAATGCTTATACTTAGCCATTTTTCACCCTCATATCATTCTAAATATTGTACAATACTCATTCAAATACTTAGCCAAATATTTTATTCCTAAACTCTAGCCTCAAAACCCTTTCTGCGTCTTAAAGATTGCACTAAAGCCTCGAGTCTCTATCTCCAATCTTCATCAAGTTCTTCTCCAAAGCAAAGGTATGTGGGTTTCTTTCATAGGTCCCTTTCACAAATGATATCCAAGTTCCCTTTTTTTTAACCTTGCATGATTTAAAGATGATTTACTTATGGGTCTTAATTATTATAAAAATCACTGCACACTATGTTGGGGTTTATGAAATTGTGATTGTTTTAGCATGTTTTGAGCTATGAATCTTTGATCTATTGTAAGATTTGATGAAAGGTTTTGCTATATATTGCTTAAGAGTTTTACCAAGTATTGATTGTTGATTTTACATAGGATTTCCTTACATGATTTCATCCGTAAATTGCATGGTTTATACTTGCACTACACACCCGCCAAGTGTTTGATAAAATATCTAGTTATGGATTCTTGAGTTGTTGAAGGTCTATGGAATAACATATGAGTTTAATGACCTTATGATAATGATAGGGATGTTTATATAAGTTATTGTCATGGAAAGTTACCTATGGTGTTACCAGTAGATTATTAGGCTCTCATGTTTGTTGTGTTCTTAGGAAAATGAGGAGTTCTTTCTTGATACTTGAATGTAATAGTGATAGTTTTATGATTCCTATCGAAAAGGCCATGCTGCAAAGTAGAGTGATTAATAATTCCTACCGAAAAGATCATATCATAAGGTATAGATATCCTATCGAAAAGGCCATGCCATAAGGTAGAATGACTAATAGATCCTACCAAAATGATCATATCGTATGGTATAGATATCCTACCAAAAAGGCCATGCCGTAAGATAGAGTGACTAAGGTATCCCTACTGAAAAGGTCATATCGTAAGGTATGGACATCCTACCGAAAAAGCCATTCCATAAGGTAGAAGGGCTAATGTATTCCATTGAAAAGATCATATTGTAAGGCGTGGATGTTATATCAAAAAGGCCATGCTGTAAGGGTGAATGAATCACGGCTCCTACCCAAAAGATTATATCGTAAGGTAGGGGATGACTTATGCTACCTAACAAAAAGACTATATCATACAATAGACGTATTGGTAACACTCTTCAAAAAGGTTATACTGTAAGGTGAGCGGAGGCCTCTTTGGCCCATTTTATTAAGGTTCATAAGAAGGGTTATGTATTGAGTCAAAATTCCTTGTTCATGAATTTCAAATATGTTTTTTACTTCAAGCATTAACCAAGCATATCGTATTGTTACTATGCTATATCTTGCTTATTCTTATGCATTTTGATTATGTTGCTTACTCCTTGCTACATTACATCCTAGATACTTAATACATTCAAACATACTAACACATACTTTATGCCTACATGATGTTACTATGTAGGAACCGAAGCTCCATTTGTTCATCATCCTGCTCCACGTGGCTCGTGGTATCTATTTAAGTTAGTTAGTGAGTCCTCCATTCAAGGATGTTGGCCTATATTTCTTATGCTAATTATTGATACTCTCATCTTTATTACTATTCGGACTATGAGGGTGAGCCCAGTTGTTTATCTTGGCTCCGGCTAAGTATCCATATTTAGAGGTGTTGTTAGACAAGCTGTGTATTATGCTTGAGCTTTGACTCATCTATGATATTCAAGTATTAAACTCTCTTTCTGGTTTTCTCCCTTAGTCTCAATTCTCTGTCTTTATGCTTATATCTTATTGTTATTTTTAATTTCTTTTGCGACCAAGAATATGTAATGAGATGCTATGAGGCTTGTTTGGGGTTCCTTCGGGTTCCCCATTCACCGATCACATCTAGGCCCTAGGTCTGGGGCATAACACATGCAAAAATGATATCCCTACCTCTTCCATTCTAGTCAAGCCTAAGGTACTAATTCTAAGTGTTCTCCCCATTCACCTATCACATCTAGGCCCTAGGTCTGGGGCATAACAAAGATGGTATCAAAGTACTAGGTTGTTAGATCCTCAGAGTCCAACACACCACATAGATAAGAGTCATTCATGGTTGTGTTGTGCACCACTACTATGAGTAGGAGGCTATGAGATATTTTAGGAATTATTTCCCTTCTTCATGTTCTAAGTAGTGCTATAAAGTTGAAGTAAGTTACCTTTCCCAACAATTGTTCTTTGTTATACTAGATCATGCCTAAAATAAGAGGAAGAAAGGCCTACACTATTGAGGAGCAATTGGCCAATGGAGAGCTTCGAGATGCTCTCACCTTATTTGCACATGTTGTGGCTAATAAAGCCGATCAAGGGGCACAAGCCCCTTATGCTCCTATATCGGCTTCTCGGGTGAGAGACTTCTCGAGGATGAACCTGTTGGAGTTCTATGGGTCAATGGTGGATGAGGACCTATAAGAGTTTATCGATGAGATTTATAAGGTATTGGCCATTATGGGTATTAGATCGAAAGATAAGGTGGAGTTGGCAGCCTATCAACTAAAAAGTGGTAGCACAAATATGGTACAACCAATGGAGAGAGGAGAATTGAATCACCAATATGGTGATTTAGGAGGAGTTCAAGGCGGCTTTCCTTAATCGGTTCTTCCCTCTTGAGCTTAGGGAAGCCAAATAGAATTCATTAATTTGAGACAAGGGTCAATGAACGTAAGGAAATATGCCCTCAAGTTCAACCAACTCTCTAAATATGCTACTCACTTGGTTTTCGAACCAAGGGCTAGAATGAATAAGTTCATGATGGGTGTCTCCGATTTTGTGAGTGAAGAATGTGGATCCGCTATGTTGATTAGAGACATGGATTTGTCACTCTTGATAATGTATGCCAAACAAATAAAGGGGGATAAGTTGAGGAAAATAAGGGATAATCAGGCCAAGAGGGCTCGATTGGATGGTGGCTCCCAAGGTCTAGAGCCCAACGATGCTCCAAGCAATAGTGTTTTTGAGAACAGGATGCCAAACCAAAGGCCCCAAGGAGATGATGGGGTGACTCGACCTAGATGCCAAAACTTTTGGAGGAAACATGGTGGTACATGTTGGAGGAACAAGGGTGCATGCTTTAGGTATGGTGAAATGGGCCATAAAATCCCGGATAGCCCATATACTCAAAACAAGGGTAAAGATGGTGAAGTTGATCAAGGGGGTGCTCGAAAACATAATCGGTTCTATGCTCTTTAAAGGAGGCAAGGAGGGGATGAGGTGACCAATGATGCTACTAGTAGGGTAAAGGCTTTTCTGGATGTGTTGTGCATGCTTTAATGGTTTCGAGGGTTACTTTTCCTTTCGTTGTTCCTTTTGTTCCTAGTAAGGTATGATTATATGGGTCTATTGTTACTAGAGGGGTTTAGGGGTTGCTCATGCTCTTATTGCATAGGGTCTTAAAACCATACCTTGGCATATTGGAGGTAGCCTCTAGTAGTGAAGCATTGGTTTATTTAGAGCTTGTGAATCATTTGGGGGTAGTGTTTCAAGTCTTGGGGATAAGAGGTTGTTTTGTAAATATGATAGGTGTGAATGAAGTATAACAAGAAGGTGGTTAGAATTCTTTAAGGATCATGACATGAGTGTGCATTATTTTCCCCAGTAAGGTTAATGTTGTGGTCGGTGCTCTAAGTAGCTAACATATGTTAATGATAGTGGCAAGAGGTGACTTGAGGGGTCCATTGTTTTGCTAGAATGGGGATTAGGTTGGAGGAAGTTGAGCATGGTGGTGTAGTATTCTTGATGGTTCCAAATCTTCTTTGGTTGGAGAGGTCTAGATTAAGCAAGGTGTTGATTCCATCTTATTAGGGTTGGAAGTTTTGGGTGAAGAGATGGTAGAGTGGAGGTTATCTCCTAAGGGGGAGATGGTGGTTTATGGTACCAAATGGATTAGGTGGGTTTAAGGTTGATAATTGAGTTTAGGATTGTGAGTCCTTGTAGAATGTAGAGGGAGGTTGGTAAGGTTGCTTAAGGATTGGCATTACATAGGGTTATGGCTATGGTTTGTGCAGTTTTTCATGCTTCTAGGTTGAAGGGATGTAGTGATGACTCTAGTGCTGTAGAACTCATGAGATTGTAGATGTTATGGACGATGAGTTGGCCTATGAGAAGGTTTTGGTGGAGATATTGGGTGGATGGGTGGAGAAGTTGATTGATAAGGATGTAGTATTCGTCAAGGCCCTTTGGAAGAATCATTATGTCGAAAGAATCTCTCGAGGAGTAGGAGTAGGCTTGGCAGAACAATATCCGTATCACTTTCATTTCTATTCAAACTTCTGATGACATATCAAGTCCTTTCACAATGTTAAGATTTATGTTTCAGCCCTTATGATATTTGCATGTATCCATTTTTATGTTTATATGTTCATGACGATTTTTGACACTTATGTTGATGTTTTGAAATGGGTGTTTTAAATGTATTGATGCATTCTTGTTGGGGGATGATTTATTCATGATTACTTCTCATTTACCTTTCTTTCACACTTGGGGATGAATGTTTCCAAGACAGAGATATTGTAACAACCCCAAAAAATTTTCAAAAATGTGTCTTGAAAGTGCTCGGAATCGTAAATTTCATAATCTCAAAATCCGTGTATTTTTTCAAAATCTGACTTCATGTTCTTATTTAAGGGGTCAAAATTAGTGGGAAAATGGTCTAACACTGATTTTAGAGTGAACAATTCAGAATTTCAATTTTTAATGTGTCAAATTCTAGAGAGCAGTCCGCGTTATAGGCGCGACTTGCCTCTATAAAATTTTTTACTAGTTTTTCAAGTTTGGTCCAAGACTTTTAAGTCTTGGGCCTAAGTGTTCCCAAACGTGAAAATACCTACGCTTAGCCATTTTTCACCCCCATATGATTTTAAACATTTTCCAATACTCATTCAAAAACTTAGCCAAATATTTTACTCCTAAACTCTATTCTGAAAGACCTTTCCAGATCTTGAGGATTGCACTCAAACTTTGAGTCTCCATATCCAATCGTCACCAAGTTCATCTCAAAAGCTAAGGTATGTAGGTTTGTTTAATAGGTTCCTTTCACCCATGATACCAAAGCTCCCTTTTTCTTAACCTTGCATGATTTAAAGATGATTTACTCGTAGGTCTAAATTATTATAAAAATTATTGTACACTATGTTGGGGATAATGAAATTATGAT
This sequence comes from Solanum virginianum, assembly GCA_000787875.1. Lineage (NCBI taxonomy): Eukaryota > Viridiplantae > Streptophyta > Magnoliopsida > Solanales > Solanaceae > Solanum > Solanum virginianum. The sequence goes on from DF359331.1 coordinate 107,372, forward strand.
TGTTTTAGCATGTTTTGAACTATGAATCTAAGATCTATTGTATGCTTTGATGAAGGGTTTTGATGTATATTGCTTGAGGATATTACCAAGTATTGATTGATGATTTTACATTGGATTTTCTTGCATGATTTTATCCTTAAATTGCATAATTTTACACTAGCACTACACACCCGCCAAGTGTTTGATATAATGTTCGGTTATGGATTCTTGAGTTCTTGAAGGTCTAAAGCATAGCATATGAGTTGAATGACTTTATAATGATGATAGTGATGTTTATATGAGTCGTTATCATGGAAAGGTACCTATAGTGTTGCCAGTAGATTGTTAGGTGCTCATGTTTGTTTTGTTCTTAGGAAAATAAGGAGTTCTTTCTTGATGCTTGAATGTGATGGTTTGATGATCTAGTTCTATGATTCCTACCAAAAAGGCCATGTTGTAAGGTAAAGTGATTAATGGTTCCTACAAAAAAGATCATATCCTAAGGTATGGATATCCTACCAAAAAGGCCATGCTGTAAGGTAGAATGATTAATGGATCCCTACCGAAAAGATCATATCATAAGGTATGGATATCCTACCGAAAATCCATGCCGTGAGGTAGAATGACAAAGGGATCCCTATCAAAAAAATCATATCGTAAGGTATGGACATCCGACCAAAAAGGCCATGTCGTAAGGTAGAAGAACTAATGTATTCCACCGAAAAGATCATATCGTAAGGTATGGACATTCTATCGAAAAGGCCATGCCATAAGGTAGAATAAATCGTGGATCCTACCCAAAAGATTATATTGCAAGGTAGGGGATGTCTTATGCTACCTATAAAAAAGACTATGTCGTACGGTAGAGGTATTGGTAACACTCTCCAAAGAGGTTATACCGTAAGGTGAGTGGAGGCCCCTTTGATCATGAAGAGACTATGTCGTACGGTAGAGGTATTGGTAACACTCTCCAAAGAGGTTATACCGTAAGGTGAGTGGAGGCCCCTTTGGTCCATTTTATGATGGTTAGTAAGAAGGGTTTAGGCTATGTATTACATATTGAGTCCACATTCCTTGTTCATGAATTTCAAGCATGTTTTACTTCAAAACATTGACCATGCATGCCATATTGTTATTATGCTAGCTCTTGCTTATGCTTATGCATTTTGATTATGTTGCCTATTCCTTCCGAGCATTGCATCCTACATACTTAGTACATTCAAATGTAATAATGCATACTCTATGACTACATGATGTTACCATGTAGGAAGTAGAGCTCCATTTGGTCATTATCCTCCTCCATGTGGCTAGTGGTATCTATTCAAGTTATTTGGTGAATCCTCTATTATGGGGATGTTGGCCTGTATTTCTTATGCTAACTATTGATACTCATATCTTTATTGCTATATTGACTATGAGGGTGAGTTCAGTTGCTTTTCATGGCCCCGCTAAGTATTAATGTTTTGAGGTGTTGTTGGACAAGTTGTGTATTATGCTTAAACTTTGACTCATCTATGATATTCACGTATTACACTCTCTTTCTCTCTTGCTCTCTTAGTCTCGATTCCCCTTGTTTATGCTTATATCTTATTGTCATTTTTAATTGCTTTCACGACCAAGGATGTGTAATGATATGCTATGAGGCTTATTTGGGGTTCCTTCTAGTTTCCCATTCGCTGGTCACAGCTAGGCCCTAGGTCCAGGGCATGACAACGAATCAATCTTGATGATCATGAAGATCATGAGGACATGGATGATGATGATGAAGAAAATGACGAGGATTATATGACTTCCATAAAATTTAAGGAACAAAAAGTTAGCAAACAAAATATTGTTCTAACATCAGTCGATGTACAAACCGTAGAAGCACCATTAGTTAGAAAAAGTAATAATACAGACAAAAGAAAAGGGAGAATAGGACAACGTGGAAGAAAGAAAAAAGAAATAAAAAATCCTACTCCTGTTGGAGGTAGTGGTGATGGTGGAAAAAATGTTAATGTCAAAAAAATTAGAGTTACTACTGAGGTAGCAGGAGGTACAAGTAGTTGTAGTACTTGAGTACTGAATGTAAAATCCATCTCATTTGGCTAAATTTTCTTGCATATGATAAGCAGTGATTTTAATTTAATCCCTTATAATTTTTTTGGTTGGGTAAACCCTAAAAAAATTTGAAGGTATAGAATTGCAATCACTGCTTATTATATGCAACCAAATTAAACCAATTAGGATGTACTCTTTCATATAGTACTCTAGGACTACCACTACTTATATCTCATACTTTCTCAATTGTTACTCCAACTTGTGCCACATTAATATTCGTTCCACCATCACCACCACCTTCAGCAATTGTAAGTGCAGCAAGAGGATTGTTTGTTTCTTTTTTCTTTTTTCTTTTTTCCACCTCATCCTTTTTTTTCCTTTGTCATTAATATTACTATTACTAATTTATTATGCTTCTATAGGTTTAACAACAAAAAATTTTTGAACAATATTTTGCTTGCTTAATTTATGTTCCTTAAATTTTGGGAAAGCACATACTCCACATCAACTGCTTTATCATCATTCTCCTCATCCTCATGATCTTCACGATCATCAAAATTGATTAGTGGAGTCCTCTTGAACTTTTGAATAGTCTATTTGCCTTTGGATAATTTATTGAAATTCTCCAAAGTGAGTGTTAGTTCAGAACTATAGACTAGTCTTTTTTATGTCTATGTTGAATTCCTTAACTTATTCGTGTTCAAAATACTTTGAGTTCCTTGAATAAAAGTGTACTAACTATTGTGATTTCTTACTGAAGGATATTAGTAGTGTTGGATATGATGGTGAGTCCTAAAAGAAAAACAAAAGTATTGAACCATTGGGTAGGTTGAATGACTTATGGAAATCATTAAACAAAATGGTAACAAAAGGTTTCACTTTGGACAATTCTATCAAATTATCCAAGGCCAAAGAGCATGTTCCAGAGCTCATCAGGACTCCACTAATCAATCTTCATGATCATGAAGATCATGATGACGTGGACTATGATGATGAAGAAAATAATGAGGAGTATATGAATTCCCCAAAATTTGAGGAACACAAAGTTAGCAAACAAAATATTATTCTAAAATTTATTGTTGTTCAAGCTATAAAAGCACCATCAATTAGTAAAAGTATTAATACTGAAAAAAGAAAAGGGAGAAAAAGACAACGTGGAAGAAAGAATAAACAAATAAAGAATTCTTCTCCTGCTCCTATTGCTGGCGGTGGTGGTGAAGGTGGAAAAAATATTAATGTGGCAAAAGTTGGAGTTAATACTGAGAGAGAAGACGGTACAAGTAGTAATAGTGCTGGAGTACTAAATGAAAGAGTCTATCCAATTTTGTTAAATTTGCTTGTATGTGATAAGCAATGAGTTTAATTTTATCCCTTATTTTATTTTTGTTGGGTAACTCCAAAAAAATTGAAAGGTATAGAATTAAACTCTCTGCTTATCATTTGCAACAAAATTGAATCAAATGGGATAGACTTTTTCATTCAGTACCCTAGAACAACCATTGCTTGTTCCTCTCGCTGCCTCAGTAGTAACTTCAACTTGTGCCACATTAATATTTGTTCCACAATAACCACCACCGTCAACAGGAGCAAGTGCAGGAGGAGGATTGTTTGTTTCTTTTTTCTTTTTACCACCTCATCATTTTTTCCTTTTCCTTTTTCAGTATTATTATTGTTACTAATTTATGGTTCTTCTATAGCTTTAACAACAATTAATTTTTGAACAATTTTTGTTTGCTAAATTTTTGGGAAGGAACATATTCCTTATTATCTTCTTTATCATCATCGTCCACATCATCATGATATTCACGATCATCAAGATTGATTAGTGGAGTCATGTTGAACTTTTGAACAGGCTCTTTGCCTTTTGATAAATTATTGAAATTGTCAAAAGTGAAGAGTCAATTGACAACTATAATTTAGTCCTTTTTTTGTATATGTTGAATTCATTAGCTTGTTCGTGTTAAAACTATATTTAATCCCCTTAATAAATAATAAGCATATTAACTCTTGTGATCTCTTGTTGAAAGTCTAACACCTCTCAATGTAGCTCGGAAAGACCCTATGATGCACTTTTTTTAATATCTTAAATTTCATGCAGAATTGCATAAATTCAACTTTATATTCTTTTTCAGATGACAAAATTGTGTGGGCAAATGGTTACCTACAAGGTATATTTTACCCGGGCCAAAAAAATATTTTTCAGTGAAATTTCACAAGCCAGTGGCTATTCTCGTCAAGACTGCGATGCAGACAGGACGCACCTTAGGTCAAAAAGTCTCTTTTTCATTCAAGAGCATTTGGGTAAGTAGCCAATACCTATATATATGGGAATCCCTCATTTTTAGCCATTTTTCTATCCAAAAATCTCTCAAAAACACTCCCAAACCCTTTCATTTCATCACAAAATCCTCCATAATTTCAAGAATATCAAGAGCACATTTGAAATTTCAAGAACACATGTCAAGCCTCAAGTCTTCCTCCAATTTTCTTCAAGAAACTCCAAGGTCTGAGCTATGTGGATTTGATTATGGGGGCCCACCACAAGTCCAACCATCTCTCTTCTCCTATTACACGAAGTTTATGAATCCTTATGGTAATTTTATGAACTCTTGAATATGGTATTACTATTATGATTTATATTTGTGCATTAACATGAAGTAAAACATTATGTGGTATTTATGGATTTATGGATTATTTATGAACTCTTATTTATGATGATATTATTATTCATTATACATATGTCCTCTATATGATTTTTAGAAGAAAAGATGTTTATGCCAAAATATTGTTGGGATTTGATATTATGATGGATCTTAAGATATTCAAGTTAAGTTCTCTGTGATGGTATGGAAAGCTATGAAGAAACTTATGTGTTTAGTTGGTTTTCATGAAATTCAAAATAAAGGTTTTTGCTTGGTAAGATGGATTTCATGCTCCCATGTCCATATTTTGAAGGGTGATGTATATTATCATGATGGGTTGAATATGAATGATTTAAACTTATTATTTTTCCTATATATCTTGCAATATGATTCTTTCTTAAATTATGAGAATTTTACTACAATATTAGTGGGATGATTTGAATGACTTTGAAATTAATTGATTTTACTTTTCTCTTGTCTCTTACTCATAAAATGCATGATTTTAAATACATGTACATATGTCCACCATGTATTTGACTAAATTACTTGACAAGGATTCTTTATGTTGATGAGAGATTATTGTATGAATTTACATGACAAGTATGTTATGATAATTTATGGGTTCCTAAGTATGTATTAAACTCATGAAAAGATTGATGAATGAATGTAATATGGTGGAGGATCTCCCATCTAAGGAATGATTAAGGAGCTATCTTATGACTTTGACTCTATGATTTCAAGTGGTTGGGGATTGGATAAATTATCCTCCCACATAACTTGAAATGATTTTATGATATGATACTACGACCTATGACTATCCTACTTTTGTGAGAGACTACCTAGCACTGAGTGGACTAGAGGCAATTACTCAAGTCTTAAAACTATGTGCCACTATAGGTAAAGGGATTAGAGGCAATTACCCAAATCCCTAAGAGGTGAGTACTCTAAATATGAGGGCTTGAGGCGAGCAACCAAGTCCAAGAACTAGAGACGAGTACCCCATTCACACATGGCTTAGTGGATCCACTAGGCATTATGAAGATCACTATCGTGAGGTGATTTCCCTCTTTATTCCAGTGTAGGGAAACACATTGGAACTCCATGGATTAGCTCACATAGTTTATGTCGGTTATGGTCTCTCTCACAAATGTTCAAGTTCTCCTCATGTTCCCGAGACTTGCATAATAAAATAGTCTTTAATGTAAAGTGATGTATTTTTCACCCAAGAACATTAATACTTTATTTATGTATGACACATTGTATTTCTCACTATGTTTTATGAACATCCCAAAGCTATATGGTATATGTCATTGTTGATCTATGGTTTTCCTTATATATGTTCATGTCCCCCTCAGCTCCCCAAGATATTCTCTTATGATGATTTATGATGGTTTTTTATTATTATGACCTATACAATAATCTTCACCCTCTAGTGCAAGGTATATAGATGAGCTACTCATGCCACTTTATTATGCTTTTCATAAGTTATGCAAGTATGATTACCTCCATGTATGTTTTTCCTTAAGCATTGATCATGCATGGAATCTTGAGTTTACGTCTTTGATTATATTTATGCATTTCAATTACTATGGCTTACTTCCCTTGTTACATTACACCCCATATCAAACTGTTAAGTTTCAATTCCTAAATGAACTAGGCCTAGAGTGGAAAAAAAATTTGATTACACCTAAAGGTAAGTTTATTTCCTACCATAGGGCCAGAAAGTTAATTTCTAAGAGATATGTCTATCACCTCATATGAGTTAAGTCTGACGATGTTTAGCCTCCTACCCTTGAGTTAGTCCCAATTGTGAATTTATTTCCTAACGTGTTTCTTATGAATTTTCTTAGAGTCCCTCTTGATAGAGAGACTAATTTTGAGATTGATGTTCTCCTTAATACTCAAACTATCTCTATTTCACTTTATAGGATGGCCCCTACTGAGTTGAAAGAGTTAAAACAGCAACTGAAAGATTTGCCAGAGAAGGGCTTTATTAGGCTGAGTCACCCCCTTAACAAGGTGATTGGCTGAGTTGAAAGAGTTAAAACAGCAACTGAAAGATTTGCCAGAGAAGGGCTTTATTAGGCTGAGTGTTTCTCCTTGGGATGCTCCTGTCGTATTAATGCGAAAGAAAGATAGGTCTCTCAGAATATGTATTGACTATCACCAATTGAATAAAGTAATAGTCAAGAATAAGTATCCCTCTTAAGGATAAATGATTTATTTGACCAACTTCAGGGCACCGCTGTTGTCTCTAAAATAGACTTAAGATAAGATCACTAGTTGAAAGTGAGAGAATGTGACATCCCAAAGATGATTTTTCAAACTCGATATGATCATATTGAGTTTTTGGTAATGTCTTTTGGGTTGACAAATAAACCTACGGCCTTTATGGACCAGATGAACAGAGTATTCAGACAGTACCTTGATATGTTTGTGATTGTGTTTATCAATGACATTATGGTGTATTCTAAAGATGAGGAGGAGCATGCAAATCACCTTAGAATTGCTATACAGACTCTCAGGGAAAATGAGTAATATGAAAAATTTTCAAAGTGTGAATTTTGATATAAGTCTATGGCTTTTGTAGGCCATATTATCTCGGGCGATGGTATTCGAGTGGACACTCAAAAGATTGAGGCGGTTAAGAACTGATCCAGACCCACATATCCAACTTACATAAGATGCTTCTTAAGTTTGACAGGTTACTACCGCAGATTTGATGATGGATTTTATTTTATATCCTCACCATTGACTAGAATGACTTAGAAAAAGGTCAAGTTTCAATAGTCTGGTGAATGTTAGAAGAGCTTCCAAGAGTTCAAAACAAGGTTGACACCTACAATAGTTTTGATCTTGCCTGATGGAAAGAGGATTTTGTAATATATTGTGATGTGTCTAGAGTTGTATTGGGTTGTGTGTTGATACAGAGGGGAAAAGTGATAGCTTATGCTTAGCTTTATGTTCATGAGATGAATTATCCGACTCATAATCTTGAGTTAGAAGTTGTTATGTTTACCCTCAAGGTTTGGCTCCACTACTTATATGGAGCACATGTTGATGTCTCCACAGACCATAAAAGCCTGCAATATGTCTTTACCCAAAAAGAGCTTAATTTTAGGCAGAGAAGATGATTTGAATTGCTCAAGGACTATGACATTGATATCTCCTACCACCCATGTAAAGCTAACATAGTTATTGATGTTTTTAGAAAGTTATCCATGGGCAGTACCTTCCACGTCGAAGAGGGGAAAGAGAAGATAGTCAAAGAGGTTCATATGCTGGTATGATTGGGAGTTTAATTGGATGAATCTGGTAATATCATAACCCAAGCCTAGGGCCTAGACATGACACGGCGAATGAGGAACCCGAAGGAACCCCAAAAAATCCTCTTAGCATATCAGTTACACATCCCTAGTTGCGAAAGCAAAACATCAACAACGAGAGACATAAAGAAGGGAAACGGGACTAAGGGATGTTTTGGATAACCATAAAACATCCAAGAGTCAAGATCATAGCATAATTATATCAATTGTTCTAAAAACACCTCTAACATAGACTAGGCGTGGGCCAAGACACTCTCTGGGCTCACCCTCATAGTATCAAACATTAAACATAAAGAGATAACAAAAGCAAGAGTAGCATAGTTAGTGTTCCCGAACTAGAGGACTCACCAAAGCTTATCTTCAAGATGCCAAAACTAGCCACGTGGGGGATGATCGTGAGGAACTCCAGTTCTTACATGGTAACATCATATAGGCATAGGATGTACGTTAGTACGTTTGAATGTACTAATTATGTAGAATGCAATGCAATAAGACATAAGCCAATATAGTCAAAATGCATAATCATAAGCAATGGATAGGTATAATATTAATATAACATACATGATCAAAGCTTGTGGTAAAACATGCTTGTAAAACATATAACTTGCAAATACAGTTTACATGTGTAGGAAGAGACCATATTCACATAGCCCAAGCAAGCTTTACTTGAACTCCAAGGCATGCCACCCCCTTGGAAGGTAACTGAGGTACATACCCCTTAACATGGTAGATGGCCTTGTCACCCCCCCCCCCATCATGTGGTCAAGGTACATACCCCTCAACAAGGTAGATAGGCATGTCACCCGCCATCATAGTGGTCAAGGTATGTACCCCTCAACAAGGTAGATGTGCATGTCACCCCCATCAAAGTGGTCAAGGTATATACCCCTCAACAAGGTAGATGGGCATGTCACCCCCTATCAAAGTGGTTGAGGCATGTCACCCCCTTAACAAGGTGATTGGACATGTCACCCCCCAATAAGATGTGGTCAACTTGTAACACTATAAATACTTTTAATGAACTCAACACATATATACATTTCCTTAATCATCATGGAGTCACTTGGCTTGTAAACTATACAATGGATCATCAATAACTCAAGAATTCATGTCAAGACATTTTATCAAACACTTGGTGGGTCGGTAATGGTAGTTCAAAATCATGCAATTCAAGAGTAAAATTATGTGAAAAAACTCAATGTAAATCAACCCTGCAACACATAGTAAAACCCTCATGCAAGATAGCTTGAAATCCCTAATCAAAGCTCATAAATGATTATAGTTTCATGGCTCAAAACATCTATAGTCGCAATAGACAAACCATCATATAGTATAAGCTTTAAATAGGCAGACATGTGTTTCCAATCATCATTTCATTAAACACCAACATAGTTTATAATCCTAATCCATAATAAGTAATACCCATAAGTAATACAACACGTGTTATTTTCATAAAAAGAAAGGTTGGGCACCATGGGTAAAAGGACCTAATGGTTGAAACTCACATACCACAAATTTGGGGATTTCCTAATGTGAATTTGAATGAGAACTTGAAGCTTGAATAAAGTTCTTGAGATCTACAATTATACTTGAAACACTTGAATTTTGATGAAATATTTGTTTAAGTGTTAGAGAGGGTTTTGAGAGAGTTTTTGATTGATATAGAGTTGAAAAATGGCCAAGTATAGGTAGTTTTACACATAAAAGGGCATGGGACCAAGACCTCAATGCCTTAGCGCCAAAACAAAAAAAATGAAAAAGTGCAAACACACCTCCGGGATGGGTTCACATTGCGGAGGCATCGCAGACCCTACTGGAAATTGAAAATTTGGCGAAAATGAAATTTCGCTATGGGTCCTCTAAAATTGTGCTTATACCCATTCCCTACTTAATTTTGCCCCCTGATCAAGAATATAAATTTGGATTTTTTATATCACGCATAGATTTTATGATATATGAAAAATTATAATTATAGGCATTTTCGAAGCACATTTTTAGGGAGTTTCAATACCTCCCCTTTGGGAACATTCTCCCCAAATGTCAAAGAAGTGTACATAATAGAAGTAATTATGAGGATTTCCTACCGACATATGAATACTTTCAATATCTCCCCCTTTGGAACATTCATCCCTGAATATCAAAGAAATGTACATAAGAGAGGTAATCATGAGGATTTTAACCCAACATATGAATGTAACATATGCATTTAAACATCATTTCAAAAACTTCAACATGAATGTCAAAATCACCATAAACTTGTCAATATAAACATGAATGCATACAAATGACATAAGGGCTAAAACTTAAGACTTAAAATCATATAGGGGAACTTAGATTAGTACCTTAGGCTTGAGTAGAGTGGAAGAGATATAGATATTGCTTTCTAATGTCTACCTCGGCTTCCCATTTGGCACTTTTAACTTGTTGGTTTCTCCAATGAACCCTGACAGATGCTACATCTTTGTTTCTCAACCTCTACACTTGCCTATCCAAGATTTCTACCAGAACCTCTTCATAAGTCAAATTATCTTCTACAACACCCACAACATCCAAAGGTACAATATCCCTTAGGTCACCCACACACTTTCTCAACATAGACACATGGAAGACCGGATGAACCATGTCCATTTCAATGGGGGTGATACTCGGACCAGGTCACCCACACACTTTCTCAACATAGACACATGGAAGACCGGATGAACCATGTCCATTTCAATGGGCAACTCCAACTCATAGGCCACCTTACCAATCCTCCTCAACAATCTATAAGCACCAAGAAACCTTGGCCCTAATTTACCCTTCTTACCAAAATGGAGTACACCCTTCATGGGTGAGATTTTCAAGTAAATCCAATCATTAAACGTAAATTTAAGATCTCTCCTCCTCACATCGAAAGATGCCTTTTGTCTACTTTGGGCTATTTTCAATTATCACTTATCAACCTCACCATTGCCAAGGCTTCCATGACCAAATTCGGACTAAGCAAAGCCATTTCCCCCACTTCAAACTACCCAATAGGGGATCTACAATGCCTACTATAAAGAGCTACAAAAGAAGTCATACCAATGCTTGAGTGGTAGCTACTGTTGTTAGAAAATTCACTGAGTGGAAGATGTTCATTGCAACTAACCTTAAACTCCAAAACACAAGCTCTAAGCATGTTCTCAAGGGTTTGGATAGTTCTCTTGGCTTGCGTTATCCGTTTGAGGGTGAAGGGTTGTGCTAAGCTTTACCTTGGTACCAAGACCTTTTTGGAAAGGCCTCCAAAAGGGAGAAGCGAATTGACCACCACGGTCCAAAATCATAGACAAAGGTACCCCATACAATCTAACCACCTCTAAATTTACAATTTGGCATAATCTTAGGTACTATATGTCTTTTCACCGGTAAGAAGTGAGCTGACTTTGTCATTCTATCGACTAAAACCCAAAGAGAATCAAAATGCTTCGTAGTCTTGGGCAAACCAACCACAAAATCAATATTGATTTCCTCCCACTTCCAAATAGGAATCTCTACATCTTGGGCTAGGCCACCCGACCTTTGATGTTCGGCTTACACTTGTTGGCGATTGTTACATCTGCATATGAACTTAGCAATATCTTTCTTCATACCACCCCACCAATACACCTCTCTCAAATCTCTATACATATTTATCAAAATCAAAAACATTTCTGCATATGAACTTAGCAATATCTTTCTTCATACCACCCCACCAATACACCTCTCTCAAATCTCTATACATATTTATAGAACCGGGGTGAATAGAATAGGATGAATTATGAGCCTTATCTAAATTTGACTTACTCAAGTCATCCACATTGGGCACACATAATCTCCCTCGGTACCTAAAAGCACCATCTCCCCCCGGGAAAAAACCTTCACTTTACCATCTCTTACCAATGCCTTTAATTTTAACAAGGCAGAGTTAAGATCTTGTTGTGCCTTTACCTCCTCAACTAAAGAAGATTTAGAATCGTCAATAATCACTACACCACTATTGTCAACTTCCTTCAACCTCACTCCCAATCTAGCTAACCGATGCCCCTCTCTAGCCACCTCTTTGTCACTATCATCAACATGTACTAGACTGCCCATAGACACCCTACTTAGAGAATCGGCCACAACATTAGCTTTATTGGGATGATAATGCACACTCATATCCTAATCTTTAAGGAGCTCTAACCACCTTCTTTGACTTAAGTTAAAATCTTTTTAGGTGAACACATATTGGAGACTCTTATGATAACACACCTCCGGGATGGGTTCACATTGCNGGATGCTTGTGGCCTTGAGGTGAACACATATTGGAGACTCTTATGATCGGTGAACACATCCCCATACAAGTAGTGATGCTAAATTTTCAAGGTAAATACCATGGACGCCAATTTAAGATCATGGATGGGATAATTCCTCTCATGCACCTTAAGTTGTCTAGAGGCATATGCTATCACCTTAGCATTTTCCATCAAAACACAACCCAAACCAATTCTTGAGGCATCATAATACACAAGAAACCCATCCAACCCTTCTGGTAGAGACAAGATAGGAGCAGAGACAAGCTTATCCTTCAAAGTTTGAAAACTCTTCTCAAATTCATCGATCCACACAAATTTTGCCTTATTTTGGGTCAACTTAGTCATAGGAGAAGCAGTAGAAGAGAATCCATTTACAAACCTCTGGTAATAACTCGCCAAACCCAGGAAACTCCTAATGTGTGATAGAGTCAAAGGTCTAGGCCAATTTCAGATCATCTCCATCTTCTTAGGGTCCACCTTAATAGCATCACTCGATACCATATGCCCTAAAAAAGCAACCTCTTTCAACCAAAACTCACATTTTCCATATTTGGCGTACAACCTCTCCTCCTCCATCACTCGACACCATATGCCCTTGAAAAGCAACCGCTTTCAACCCAAACTCACATTTTCATATTTAGCATACAACTTCTCATCCCTTACGATTTTTAACACCACCCTCAAGTGATTCACATGCTCCTCCTCACTATGGGAATAAATAAAGATATCATCAATAAAAATCACCACTAGCAAGTCAAGGTAGGGTTTGAAAACCTTATTCATAAGATCCATGAATTTATCCAGTGCATTAGATAATCCGAAGGACATACCACAAACTCAAAGTGACCATACCTAGTTGGGAAAGTCATCTTTCGAATGTCACACTCCCTCACTTTCACTTGGTGATACTCGGACCAAAGATCAATCTTAGAGAAATGACTAGCCCCTTGAATTTGGTTAAAAGGATCATCAATCCTTGGTGGAGGGTACTTATTCTTTATGGTGACTCTATTAAGTTGTTGGTAATCAATGCACATTCAAAGAGAACTATCCTACTTTTTCACAAATAACACCAGTGCACCCCAAGGGGACTTATTAGCCCTTATAAAACCCTTCTCCAACAAATCCCTCAATTGCTCCTTCAACTCCACGGGGCTATACGGTAAGGGGGAATAGAAATATGTTGAGTATTAGGAAGGAGGTCTATACTAAAGGCTATTTCCCTTTCAGAAGGAACACCAAGAAGCTCATCGAGAAAGACATCAATGAACTACTTAAATACCGATACCGACTTTATAGGAACGACTTTGAACTTAACATCTTTAAACCTCACAAGATGATAGAGATAACCCTTAGAAATTAACTTTTGGCCTTTAAGACATGAAATGAATATACCCTTGACCACCACATCACAACTTTCTCACTCAGGGATAGGCTCATTAGGAAGTTGGAATATGACCCTATAGGTTCTATAATCAATAGAAGCATAGTGTGAATGCAACCAATCCATCCCAAGAATGACACCAACATCCACCATATCTAACTCAACAAAATCACAAGGCAAGATTTTATGCAATATGAATATAGGACAATTTTTATAGACTCTTCTTGCAACAATAGACTCACCAATGGAGGTAGACACTTCATAAGGTTCATATAATAATTTGGGACTAACATGGAACTCTTTGGCAACAAAAGAGGTAATAAAAGAAAGAGTGGCAACTGGGTCTATCAAAGCATACACATCAAAATCAAAAACATTTAACATATAGGTTATGACATAGGGCACATCATTTACCTCTTATCTTCCTTAAAGAGCGTAGAACCTATTTTTCCTTGGAGCATCCCCCTTTTGGCCTCCTCTTCCCATTGGACCCGCATTTGCACCTTCACCTTGTGAAAGACCATCTCTACCCTTATTTTGATTATGAGGACAATCCATCATCTTATGACCCACTTCACCACAACCATAGCAAGCATTAGTGTGCTTCAAACATGGGCCACTAAGTCTTCTACCATACCTTTAGCTTATAGGGTTCTCTTAGCAAACATTCTATTAGGAGAATTAGAAGGCCCTTGGCTTGGATGCTTGTGGCCTTGAGGAAATTGACCAGCTTCGGAATTTTGGAATGCACCTTCAAGACGGTCCCTCTTGGTTGCACCACTACTTCTTTTTCTCAACTTTTCCCCCCTTTAGTTGTTTGGCAAAAGTCATGAGGCTGGACAAGTCCATATCACCTATCAACATGGTGGTACGACACTCCTCATTCACTAATTCTAACACATCTAACACAAATTTGTTCATCTTACATCTCCGCTCGGTTACCAATTTGTGGGTCATATTTGGAGAGTTGGTTGAACTTGAGGGCATACTCCCTTACACTCATAGACCCTTGCTTTAGATTCATAAATTCCATCAATTTCGCCTTCCTAAGCTCAATAGGAAAGAACTAGTTAAGAAATGTCGCTTTGAATTCTTCCCAAAGGATAGCATCCCCATTCTCCTTCTCCATCTTTATTGAGTGAACCATATTTGAGCCACCCCTTTGAGTTGGTAGGTCGCAAACTCTGTTTTCTCCTTCGAGTTAACCCCCATAATGGATAACACCTTAAACACCTCATTAATGAATTCTTGAGGGTCCTCATCCACCTAGGACCCATGGAAATCCGGTGGGTTCCTCCTAGTAAAGTTCCTCACTCTAGAGGCCAGAGTAGGAGCATGAGAGGCTTTGGCCTGTTGGTTGATTTAGTTGGTTATAGCTCGAGTTAACATGGTAATAGCATCCCAAAACTCTTCATGAGACAATCCCCCATCTTGAGGAGCTTGAGGAGAAAAAGGGGCCGAATGCTCCTCAGGAGTACGGGCTCATCTTTCGTTAGAGAAAAAGCCCTTTCCTTACTCCTAAACCATGACATAGATCATAAACAAGGGAAACATTTCCTAAAATGGCTCGTAGCCTCTTACTCATAGTTATGGTGCAATTCACAACCATGAAAAAAACTCTAATCCATACAATATGTTGGAATTCGAGGACCATTAAATACCTAGGTCTCTAATACCAAGTTTGTCACGACCCAAGCCTAGGGCCTAGATGTGACACAGTCAATGGGGAACCCGAAGGAACCCCAAAGAAGACTCTTAGCATATCAATTACACATCCTTGATCGTGGAAGCAAAACATCAACAACAAGAGACATAAAGAAGGGAAACAAGACAAAGGGAAGTTTTGGATAATAATAAAACATTCAAGAGTCAAGATCATAGGATAATTACATCAACTATTCCAACAACACCTCTAGCATAGATTGGGCAGGGTCCAACACACTTTTTGGGCTCACTCTCATGGTATCAAACGTTCGACATAAAGTGATAACAAAATCAAGAGTACCATAGCTAGTGTCCTCGAACTTAAGGACTCACCAAAACTTATCTTCAAGATGCCAAAACAGCCACGTTAGAGATGATCGTGAGGAACTCCGTTTCTTATATGGTAACATCATCTAGGCATAGAGTATGCATTAGTATGCTTGAATATACTAATTATGTAGGATGCAATACAAGAAGACATAAGCCAATATAGTCAAAATGCATAATCATAAACAATATATGTATAATATCAATATGGCTTGTATGATAAAAGCTTGTGGTAAAACATGCTTGTAAAACATATAACTTGTAAATATAGTTTACATGTGTACGAAGAGACCATATCCACATAGCCTAAGAAAGCTTTACTTGAACTACAAGGCATGTCACCCCCTTGGAAGGTAGTTGAGGTACATACCCCTCAACATGGTAGATAGGCATGTTACCCCCATCATAGTGGTCAAGGTACATACCCCTCAACATGGTAGATAGGCATGTTACCCCCATCATAGTGGTCAAGGTACATACCCCTCAACAAGGTAGATGGGCATGTCAACCCCCATCAAAGTGGTGTAGGTATATACTCCTCAATAAGGTAGATGGGCATGTCACCCCCATCAAAGTGGCTAACGCATCTCACCCTCTTAACAAGGTGATTGGACATGTCACCCCCCAACAAGGTGTGGTCAACTTGCAACACTATAGATATTTTTTATGAACTCAACATATATATACATTCCCTTAATCATCATAGAGTCACTTGTCTTGTAAACCATACAATAGATCATTAATAACTCAAGAATATATGTCTAGATATTTTATCAAACACTTGGCGGGTGTGTAATGCTAGTTAAAAATCATGCAATTCAAGAGTGTAATCATATGAAAAAAGTTAATGTAAATCAACCCACCAACACATCGTAAAACCCTTATACAAGATAACTTGTAATCCCTTATCAAACCTCAGAATAAATTATAGTTTTATAGCTTAAAACATGCATAGTCGCAATAGACAAACCATCTCATAGTATAAGTTTAAAATAGGTAGACATGTGTTTCTAATCATCATTTCATAAAATCCTAACATAGTTTACAATCATAATCCATAATAAGTAATACCCAAAAGTAATACAACTTGAAAATATGCTATTTATAAAAAGGAAGGTTGGGTACCATGGATGAAAACATCCAATGGATGAAACCCATATACCTCAAATTTGAGGATTTCCTTAATGTAGATTTAAATGAGAACTTGAAGCTTGAATGATGTTTTTGAGATTTGAAATTAAGCTTGAGACACTAGAATTTGGATGAAATATTTAATTAAGTGTTAGAGAGGGTTTTGAGAGAGTTGTTGAGTGATATAGAGTTGAAATTGGCTAAGTATAGGTGTTTTACGCATAAAAGGGTATGGGCAAAGACCTTAATGCATTAGGACTAAAACAGAAAAATCAAGAAAGTGCAAATGCACCTCCGGATGCCTCCGCGTCATGGTGGTATCTCAGACCCCTACTGGAAATTCAAATTTTGGCAAAAATGAAATTTTACTACGGGTCCTCTAAAATTAGATTTATACCCATTTCCCACTCAACTTTGCTCCCTGATCAAGAATATGAAGTCGGATTTTTGATATCACGCATGGATTTTAAGATATATAAAAATTACAATTATGGGCATTTTCGAAGCACATTTTTGAGGTGTTTCAGGTGAAGGTGGAGTTCTTGTTCATAAGGGGTGTATATAATCTCTAGTAGTAGAGATAAAGGAAAAGCAAAACCAAGATCCTATCTTACTATAATTAAAGCAGATGTGCATATGCAAAAGGTGATCACTTTCGCCAAAGGAGGAGATAGGGTATTGAGGTATTAGGGCAGGTCATGTGTTCCAAATATTGATGGCATGTGATAGAGAATCATGGTAGAAGCGCACAACTCTAAGTATTTGATCTGTCTGGACTCAACTAAGATGTACCATGACTTGAAAGAAGTCTATTGGTGGAGTGGGATGAAAATAGATATTGCAAAATTTATTTCTAAGTGCTTAAATTGCCAACAAGTTAATTTTGAGCATTAAAGGCCATTAGAGTAGTTCAGAACTTTGAGATTCTGGAATGAAAATGTAAGATGATCATCATAGACTTTATCACGGGCTTACCAAGTTCCTGCAGATAGTATGGATTTGATTAGGGTGATAGTTAATAGGATCACAAAACATGTGCACTTTTTTGTAGTAAAAACAACTGACACTAAAGAGGATTATGCCCGATTATATATAAGAGAGGTTATTAGATTGCATGGAGTCCCATTTTTTGTCATCTCTAATAGAGGAGCTCAATTTACTACTCAATTTTGGGGATCCTTCTAGAGAGGCTTGTGCTTGAAGGTGAGCCTTCACACTACCTTTCACCCTCAAAGGAATCCTAGGTAGAGGGCACTATTCAAACCTTGGAGGATATGATGAGAGCCTTCGTCATTAACTTCAAAGGTAATTGTAATGACCATTTGCCTCTGATTGAGTTCTCTTAGAATTATAGTTTCCATTCAAGTATTCAGATGATCTATACGAGGTACTTTATGGGAGGAGATGTAGATGATCGGTTGGTTGGTTTGAGATGGGTGAGACAGAGTTGATTGGACTAGACTTTATACACCAAGCTATGGAAAAGGTGAAGATCATACTAAAGAGATTGATGACTGCATAGAATCCATAGAAATCCTACACTAATGTTAGAAGAAGGGACTTAAAGTTTGAGGTCAATGATTTGGTGGTTTTGAAAGTGTCACGTATGAAGGGTGTGATATGATTTAGGAAGAAGGGGAAGTTGCATTTGAGGTACATTGGTCCTTATCAGATTTTTAAGAGTGTGGGTAATGTAGCTTATGAATTGGAGCTATCACAAGATCTACCGGTCATAAATCTAGTCTTTCACATTTCTATGCTTAAGAAGTTTTTGGGAGACCCATTGAAACGACCCCAAAAAGTGCCCAAAAATATTCCTCGGAAGTAACTGGAATCATAATTTCTATATATATCTCACAATTCGTGCGTGATACCAAAAATCCGACTTCATATTCTTGATTAGGGGCTCAAATTGAGTGGAACATGGGTCTAATCTTGATTTAAGAGCAACCATATCAAAATATGGAAATCACATGTTGTGATTTCCAGAGAGGTTTCGACACCCCTGGCACAACATGCCAAGGGCATGCGGCAGTGTATTTTGTGAACTATTTTTTCCTATCTTGGTCTACGACTTTTTGGTCTTGGGTGAAGTATTCCTGAACATGAAAATACCTATACTTATACATATTTCACCCTCATATCATTCGAAAGATTTCCCAATACTCACTCAAACACTTAGCCAAATATTTCACTCCTAGTTTCAAGTCCCAAAACTCATCTGCATCTTAATGTTCTTATTCAAGCATCAAGTCTCCATTTCTAATCTACTTCATGGATTTTCCAAAGTCAAGGTATGTGTGTTTCAACCATTTGGTTATTTTACGCATGGTGCCCAAGCTTCTTTTTTACCTAAAATACTTGTTTCTAAGTTGATTTTACAAATGAGTTTTTTAATATGAACTTGACTATGAACTATGCTAAAGCTTCATGAAGTTGTGAATGTTTTGCTATATTTTGAGTTATGAATCTAAGATCTATTGTGAGATTTGATGAAGAGTTTTAGTGTATATTGCTTGAGGGTGTTAACATGTATTAGTTGATGGTTTAACATTGGATTTCCTTGCATGATTTTATCCCTAAATTGCATGGGCTTACACTAGTACTAAATACCCACCAAGTGTTTGATAAAATGTTTAGTTATGGTTTCTTAAGGAATTGAAGGTCCAATGCATGTTTTATGAGTTGAATGACTATATGATGATTGAAAAAACATATGTATATGATGTCCTTTAATATTGTGTTAGAAATTGACCATGATTATATTATGGGATTTGTACCCTAGTCACCAAGGGTGGTAGGGTGAGATGATCCACCAACCATATTGGGGGGTATATACCTTGATAACTATGTCGAGGGGTTTGTACCTCAGTTCCAAAGGGTGATAGGGTGAGATGATCTACCAACCATGTCGGGGGGTTTATACCTTGACAACCATGTTATGGGGTTTGTACTTCAGTCACCAAGAATGGTAGGGTGAGATGATCTACTAATCAATTAATTGGGTTGGTACCTCAATTACCAAGGGTGGTAGGGTGAAATGATCTACCAATATATGATGTTCTATTTTTACACATGTATTATGTTTTGTATAAGAATATTTTACTAAAGCATTGATCGTACATGTCATTTTGTCATTATGTTATCTATTGCTTATGTCTATACATTTTGACTATGATGCCCATCTCTTGTTGCATTGCATCCTACATACTTGGTACATTCAAACGTACTAATGCATACTCTATCCTAGATAATGTCAACATGTAGGAATCGGAGCAATCCTTGATCATCATCCTCCTCCATATGGTTAATATGATATCTCTCAAGCTAGTAGGTGAGTCCTCTATTCCGGGGACATTGGTCTGTGTTCTTGTTCTATGAATTACTACTCTCTTTCTTTATTGTACACTTTAACTATGAGGGTGAGCCCAGTTGCTTGTCTTAGCCCCTGCTATTATCTATGTAGTAGATGTGTTGTTGGACATGTTATGTATCCATGCTATTAGCCTTGACTCTCTTGTTTTTTGATGTCTATGATATGAAAGTTTCCCCTTAGTCCTTTATGCTTGTTTTTAGTCTTTTATATTATTTACTTGCTTTCGCGACAAAGGATGTGTAATGATATGTTAAGAGGCTTGCTTGGGGTCCCTTTAGGTTCCCTATATGCCATGTCACGTCTAGGCCCTAGGCTTAGGTCATGACAAGCATGGTGTCAGAGCACTAGGGTATTAGATCCTCAGAGTCCAATGCACCACATTGATTAGAGTCTTATTCATGGTTGTGTTGTGCACCACAAATATGAGTAAGAGGCTATGAGAGATCCTCAGAGTCCAACTCACCCCATCTATTATAGTCCTATTTATGGTTATGTTGTGCACCACAACTATGAGTAAGAGGCTTTGAGTCATTTTAGAAAATGTTTCCCTTCTTCATGTTCTAAGTCGTGCTATAGAGTTAAAGTAAGGTTTTCCCCCTACTGATTGTTCTTTCCTACGGTAGGTCATACCTAACACAAGAGGAAGAAGAGCCTGCACACCCGAGGAGCAACTAGCTTATGGAGAACTTCAGGATGCTCTCACTTTGCTTGCACAAGTTGTGGCTAATCAAGCTAATCAAGGGGTCCAAGCCCTTTATGTTCCTACACCGACTTCTCAGGTGAGAGACTTCATAAGGATGAATCCCCCAAAATTCTATGGGTCAAAGGTATATGAGGACCCTCAAGAGTTCATTGATGAGGTCTACAAGGTATTGGCTATCATAGGTGTA
>DF359330.1:7091-44254 GCA_000787875.1 Solanum virginianum
CGGAAAATTCTCCTCTGACCTCACATGGTTACTGACTGCATCTGTTCTGAAAGAAGCTACATTTGATGTGAGATCTATACACAACCAGATTGTCTATGAGATTGTGGATGATGATCTTTTCAAAGAAGAATCAAATTCCGACCCACATTCTTACTCTGTGAATTTCAAGTTAGAAAACGGATTTTCAACAACCGCTGTTTTTCAATTCAGTAGGGATATCCCAGATATAAATCCTACCAGCGACCTAAGTGAAGCTGGGCCTCTGGTTCTGTATGACCTAATGGGCCCACGAAGGTCAAAACGTCGATTTGTACAGCCAGAGCGTTATTATGGATGTGAAGATGATTTGTCAGAATTTGATGTTGAGATGACACGGTTAGTTGGGGGCAGGAGAAAAGTGGAGTATGAAGAACTACCACTTGCACTCTCTATTCAGGCTGATCATGCTTATAGAAATGGTGAAATTGAAGAAGTTACCAGGTCTTACAAGAGAGAGTTGTTTGGAGGATATATCAGACCTCATGAGAAGAAGTCCTCTGAAAGTTCATCCGGATGGAGAAATGCAATCAAATCAGATGTAAATAAGCTTGCAGACAAGAAATCAGTTACAGCTGACAGTCAACATCAACTTGCTATCATTCCCCTGCATCCTCCTTCAAGAACTGATCTAACTGTCCATGAACAGGTTCCACTTGATGTTGATGTTCCTGCAGATGTGTCTGCAGAGATTGGTGAAATAGTTTCCAGATATATTTATTTCACTAGTTCTTCAACATCGCATGATAGGAAAGCTTCCAAAATGAACTTCACAAAAGCAGAAGCTAGACGCTGGGGGCAAGTCAAAATTTCAAAATTAAAGTTCATGGGACTTGATCGTAGAGGTGGGACGTTAGGTTCACATAAGAAGTACAAAAGAAATACTTCAAAGAAGGATAGTATTTATGATATAAGATCATTCAAAAAGGGTTCTGTGGCGGCTAATGTGTACAAGGAACTGATTAGAAGGTGCATGGCAAACATTGATGCTACACTTAATAAGGAACAACCACCAATAATTGATCAATGGAAAGAGTTCCAGTCAACAAAATCTAGCCACAGAGTCTCAGCTGAGAATCTGTCAATCAATAAGGACGAAGAGGTTTCAGAAATTGATATGTTATGGAAAGAGATGGAACTAGCTCTGGCATCATGTTATCTTCTAGATGACAGTGAGGTTTGTCATTTTAATAATTACTGGCATGGTAATGTTAACAAAGATGTAATGTTCATGGAATGTGCTTTTTGCTGGAAATTATTGTACTGTGTTTTGATATTGTCTTGATCAGTAGTGAATGCTATTTTCCTTTTATTTATTGATTATATCACTGCTGTGTTACCTTATGTTTGATGTTGTCCTTATCAAATATGACACAGGATTCCCATGTTCAATATACAAGTAATGTCAGGATAGGAGCTGAAATACGTGGAGAAGTTTGTCGACATGATTATCGACTTAATGAAGAAATTGGAATTATTTGCCGGTTATGTGGATTCGTTAGCACTGAAATAAAGGATGTTCCACCACCCTTTGTAAGTCGAAGTTTCAGACTTATTTCAGTTTCTCTTATCCTGAAGCACCTGCTGAAGTCTGAGAGATTGTCTCCGTAGAAGATTCCAAGAAATGTGGCAATTCACAAATGTTTGAAATAGAGATAAAGCTTTGTCTTGCAAGTTACATTTTCTCAAAAATAAAATAAAATAAAGCTTTTTCTTGGTCCTTGTCATCACTTTATCCTACACGTAATAAAAGTATATTCGGCATGTAATTCAGTACGCATGTAGAAGCAGATCTAGACAATGATTCTTGCATGTTAGGCTTTTATTGCTACACTTTTGCTTATTTTCTTCTCCATGCTTACTAACCATTAGTTAATATCTACAGATGCCTACGTCAAACTACAATTCCAACAAGGAGCAAAGAACTGAAGAAGCTACAGATCACAAGCAGGATGATGATGGCCTTGATACTTTGTCCATTCCTGCTTCTTCTAATACACCCTCATCATCAGGAGAAGGGGAAGAAAATGTCTGGGCATTGATACCTGATCTAGGAAATAAATTACGTGTACACCAAAAGAGAGCCTTTGAATTTCTGTGGAAAAATATTGCTGGATCCATAGTACCTGCAGAAATGAAACCAGAGAGCAAAGAGAGAGGTGGCTGTGTTATTTCTCATACTCCAGGAGCTGGGAAGACCTTACTAATTATTTCCTTCCTTGTAAGCTACCTGAAGTTATTTCCTGGATCACGACCATTGGTTCTTGCTCCCAAGACTACACTCTACACCTGGTACAAAGAAGTACTTAAGTGGAAGATTCCTGTGCCAGTCTACCAAATTCATGGTGGTCAAACCTTTAAGGGAGAGGTTCTAAGAGAAAAGGTGAAATTATGTCCTGGTCTTCCTCGCAACCAAGATGTCATGCATGTCTTGGACTGCCTTGAGAAAATGCAGATGTGGCTTTCGCAACCCAGTGTTCTCCTTATGGGCTATACCTCTTTTTTAACACTAACACGGGAGGATTCACCTTATGCACATAGGAAGTATATGGCCCAGGTGTTGCGGCAGTGTCCAGGGCTACTAATACTTGATGAAGGGCACAACCCAAGAAGTACAAAATCCAGGTTAAGAAAAGGTCTAATGAAGGTCAATACACGGCTTAGGATTTTACTTTCTGGTACATTATTTCAGAATAATTTTGGAGAGTATTTCAATACACTTACCTTAGCAAGGCCAACCTTTGTTGATGAGGTCTTAAAGGAGCTGGATCCCAAGTACAAGAAGAAAAACAAAGGTGCATCCCGCTTTTCATTGGAAAATCGAGCAAGAAAGATGTTTATTGATAAAATCTCCAATGTCATTGACTCAGACATCCCCAAGAAAAGGAAAGAAGGCCTAAAAATATTGAAGAAACTAACAGGTGGATTCATAGATGTGCATGACGGTGGAACATCTGATAACCTTCCTGGTTTACAATGCTACACCTTGATGATGAAATCAACGACTCTTCAACAAGAAATTTTGGTGAAGCTTCAAAATCAAAGGCCCATCTACAAAGGATTTCCACTAGAGTTAGAGCTGTTGATTACCCTTGGTGCAATCCATCCTTGGTTGATCAGAACGACAGCATGTTCTAGCCAGTACTTTAAGGAAGAGGAGCTGGACGCTCTCCAGAAATTCAAGTTTGATCTGAAGCTGGGTTCGAAAGTCAAATTTGTAATGAGCCTAGTGCCTCGTTGTCTCTTTAGGAAAGAAAAGGTTTTGATATTTTGCCACAATATCGCTCCAATTAATCTTTTTCTGGAGATATTTGAGAGGTTCTATGGGTGGAGAAAGGGCATCGAAGTACTGGTGCTTCAAGGTGACATTGAGCTTTTTCAAAGAGGAAGGATAATGGATCAATTTGAGGAGCCAGGTGGACCGTCAAAGGTCATGTTGGCATCTATTACAACATGTGCAGAAGGCATTAGCTTGACTGCAGCATCGCGTGTAATATTACTGGATTCAGAGTGGAATCCTTCTAAGAGCAAGCAAGCCATTGCACGGGCTTTTCGTCCTGGTCAGGACAAAGTTGTTTATGTCTACCAGCTTCTAGCGACGGGCACACTGGAAGAGGAGAAATACAAAAGAACAACATGGAAAGAATGGGTATCAAGCATGATATTCAGTGAAGACCTTGTGGAGGACCCTTCTCACTGGCAAGCACCAAAAATTGAAGATGAGTTGTTGAGAGAAATTGTTGAGGAGGATCGAGCTACATTATTCCATGCTATTATGAAAAATGAGAAGGCGTCTAACATGGGAAGTCTGCAGGAATGAAGTCCCAGTGCCTAATAAGGGACTGGCATAAGCCAGACATTAGCTAATGTGAGGAAAAATGTGGTCCATCACATTTGGAGGCGGATTCAGGATTTTAAAGTCGCTACATGTGAAATAGTAATGTATTAGTGTTCCTTTATGACAATGTGCAAGGACTCAGTATAAATAAGTGTGTTTTAAGCATCTTGGATTATCTATCTGCAACTTGAGCTGAGCACGATGAGTGGTGGGTTCAGGATTTTAAGCAAATAGGTGAGAAGTACTATTTGTATTATGTTTCTTTGTGGCAATGTGTAAGGACTCGATATAAATAAATAGTGTGTTTTAATTTGAATAATATATATGTAACTTGATGTGAATAGTTTTTTCGACCTTTCAACCTTCTCTTCAAACGTGGAAGGACTTATATATCTAGTCTCAAAACCTTCAAGTTTATAACTGATTTCTCAATGTTGTCAACAGAACACAAAAATATTAGATTAAAAATAGCGTCGTCGTCATAACTATGGAGTTCTGAATTGTTTCTACTTTTTACTTTAGGCTAGGCACTGATTGATCTTCTGTTTTTGGTAAGCGTTCTACTCAATAACGTTAAGACATCTCAATAATGTTTTGCTCAAACCACAATATTTTGGTGCCAAGTTTCTTGAAATTTAGGCTCTAATCATATATCTGCCTCTCTAGTAATTTAAAAACATGAATGTTCTTTAGTAAAAGATTTGACCTTAGACAAAAGGCCACCTTAGACAAAAGGCCACACGCATATGCAGAGTCTTAAACTTATTCCTAAATTTTGACAATTCAATTTAACCTCGTTTCATTTTAACCCTTCAACTCAAATTTTCATGTTCCATTTAGAGACTTCTATCCAATGGATCAACAAAGTCGGGAGAATGTACTTTACATGCCATGACATGCCACAAAAGCCAACTAAATACATACGCAATTCCTCTAACTTGCCTTCATTTTTCATTTGACATTCTATCTCACCCTTGTTTCATTCTAACCCTTGACTCTATTTTTATGTACCATTTAGATGCAAATACTATTTTTATAATTTTTTAAATTTTAATTTATGTTCTTTATTTCCATTTTTTCATTTTAAATTGACGTTTGGCCGCAATTTTTCGAATACTTGTTAAAAAAATTAAGGATGAACACTAATTTTAATTTTTAAAATTTTTTTTTTAGAGTTTATCTATATTTTTTCTCAAAAACTAACCAAGGAAAGTGTCTCGATTTTCTTTTTTAAACAATCAATTAATTAAACAACAATATTTTTTTAATATCCAAGCTATCTAGATTTAACTCAAATATTAGCTTTCTAATTTTTCATTCAACTCAATATAGATAAAAGAACCTATCTTCAACGAGTAAAAAAAAAATTTGTGAATTGCTAATAATATTACTAAAAAACGTTAAAACTCGACAATCTTCACTGGATTGTCATTGATTTTTTAATAAAGAAAATCAAACACACTTTCATATGTTAATTTTCACGAAGAAATACAGAAAAACTCTCAAAAAGAATTTTTCATTATTTTTTGTTTAAAAAATGAATGTTCATCCCTGAATTTGTGTAACGAAAATTAATGGACCAACGCCGATTTTTAAAATGCAACATTACAATTGAAGAACATCTATAAAAATAAAAAATTATAAATTAGTATTTTATGTTAAATGGTATATAAAAAGTAGAGTTGAATAGTAAAAATAGAAAAAAGTCAAGAAGAGTGTCAAAATGAAAATTAAGGGCAATTTGAGGGGTTGTGTATGTGTTTTGGCCCAATTAAATAACCGTTGTGTGAATTTTGATCCCTAAATAAAATCTTTTGATCGATTTTTTTTTTATATATATATAACTTCAACAGATCTAGTCTCGCGGGTAAAGAGTAGTAGTAGTGAGAGCGGCAACAAACTAAAAGAAGAAATAAAAATGGATTTTTAAAACATAAATAAATGTTTTTTTTTGGCTTTTGTTCTCTTAGAGAAAGTTTGATATACACTCTACCACATTATTTATTTGTGTTCAAATGATATGCCCTTAATGATATTAAAGTGTCTATTTGGAATAAGTCATAGTTAATGTAATACATCGGAAGTTGGAAAGTTGGGATAAGGAGGAAAATGTAGAAAATCAATACTGGTGCATGGTCTTAGCAGATTCATTTACGGATCATATACGCTTCTACAATTCATAGATGGGGGTTGTAGATGAGACCTGAAGGTCAGGATAAAACTTGAGAAATTGTCAGGTTTATGTAATACCTTGAATGCTTTGAGAGTTGGAACAAGGAAGAAAAAGGAAAACTTTAGAAAAAATGGCCTAGGTGTAATTTTTTCTCATGACCCAAACCTAGTACCTAGTCATAACAAGGCGAATGAGGGGCCCGAAGGCACCTCATCCAAGCCTCTTAGCATTCATCAAGCATTTATAGGCAATGATTCATATAAATAGAATTTAAAAGTGGGTAAAGGGACTAAAGGAAACATTAGGTCAATTAAAACCATGGTAGAACAACAACCCAAACTACAAAACATATCGTCCAAACATACCATTTACATCATGATTTAGCAGGGGCTATGATATACTTAAGCTCCCCTCAAATACAAGTGTCAAAGTATAGTAACATAGAAAGTAAAAGTCTCCATAAATATAACCCCAATAATAAATATCTCAAAAGTACATGCATGAAGAAAAAGCTGTAGTCCCCAAACTAGAGGGCTCACTAAAGCTACTAGTCTTGAACGTCAAAGGCTAGCCATGTGCCGGTGGAGGAGGAACGCTGGTCCCTACATGATGACATCAAGTAAGGAAAATATGTATTAGTATATTTGAATGTACTAAGTATGTGAGATGAGATGCAATGCAAACATGAAATTGTAATGTCGCTTACCCATAACCATGTAATAAATCTCAATATGAACTAAAGATCAGCGCAACATATGAAACAAGTTTAAAGAAACATAAACATCATATTTGTGACTTTGTGGGAGAAGGCCGTAATAGACATATAAGACCATGTGAGCTACTACATGAATCCAATATAATTCCTTACATAGGCACGAGGAGTCCACTTGCCCAGTGGAACTCCTGAAATTATGCATATCTTAGTTTAACGTTGCTATTGTGGATCCACTAGCCTTAGCCTATAAGGGCCCATATGGTGGAACATAGTTTATAGGACAAGAGGTTGCTTCTAAGGTTCCCTTATCAAACCCCACCTTAATGCCTCATTCGGTGCTAATTCAATCACACAAAATACTTTTAAATGCTAGCATAGTCATGCAATCGTAACTTAGAATCATAAGTAACAATGTATAGGAGTAGCTCATTAACTTGGAAGCCAATCAAATGAGAATTGGCCTTTCATATTGAGGGTCCAACTTAAACATCATTAAAGTCTTTACAACATGTTTACATCTTGATAACATTCATGACTTTTAGAACTCACTTTTAGACCCTTATCATCAATATCATATAGTAATATGTAAGGACTTCAAGTTAGGAGATTAGAAATGTAGAAAAAGTTGAACTACAAAATATTTCGGAGGCAATGTACAAACCCAGTTCACGGGCCATGGTTCAATCCATGAGGCCTAGACAAGGACCATGGAATGAGGGCTATAGGATTAAGATTTGACAAGTGTCAAAGGGAATTACTAGGTCTATTTATGGTCCATAAAAGAGACTGTGGGCCATAGAAGAGTGTCGTGGATTGAAGCCTTGAGTTGAAGGAAAACATGAGTTTTTGAAGTTTAAACCAAGAAAAATAAGATGACTCATGGTCCTATGTACGGACCGTAGTTTGCACTATCAGAGTCTGCAACTTTCCAAAGGTGTTATATGATTTAGGAGCCAGCATCAACTTAATGCCTCTTGCAGTGTTCAAGCAGTTGGGCTTGGGAGCCCCCACGTCGACTACAATGCGGTTGTTGATGGCAGACATGACTTTGAAGAAGCCTGTAAGGATACTCTATGATGTGTTAGTTCAAGTTGAGAATTTCATGAACCTTGAAGACTTCGTGATACTTGATAGTAAAGTTGACTTCGATGCCACAATCATTTTGAAAAGACCCTTCCTGGCCACTGGGTGAGCACCAATGGACATGGAGTTAGGTCAACTCACATTTAGATTGAATGACAAAGAAGTTGTCTTTAATGTTTGCCAGTCCATGAAGAGACCTGATGATCTGAAAGTGGTCTCTATATTGAGAGTATTGATGAAGTGCAACTGGAGGTACCAATCAAGGAAATATTAGGTGTTGAAATTCTTGAGGCTGTGTTGATGAACTTTGAGAGTGATGACATTCTAAACTATGATGAGATGGTTAAAGCACTTGGAACATATGGTTATCACAAGCATCAACTCAAGCTTGAGTTGGATTTGAAGAATTGCAAGTTCCCACCGACTCGACCATCCACTAAGGAACCACTAGTGTTAGAATTGATAAAGGCTCTTCCAGCCCATCTGAGGTATGTGTATTTGGGTACTAACGATACT
Organism: Solanum virginianum; assembly: GCA_000787875.1. Classification (NCBI taxonomy): domain Eukaryota; kingdom Viridiplantae; phylum Streptophyta; class Magnoliopsida; order Solanales; family Solanaceae; genus Solanum; species Solanum virginianum. The sequence goes on from DF359330.1 coordinate 15,453, forward strand.
TTACCTATTATTGTTTTTGTAGATCTTAATGATAAACATGTGGAAGCATTAGTTTCAGTAATCAAGCGATTCAAAAAGGCTATTGGATGGACGATTACAGACATTATTGGCATCCTACCTGGCATATATACTCATAAGATTCAACTGGTCAAGGATTATATACCGAGTATTGAACACTAAAGACATCTTAACCCATCGATATAAGAGGTTGTGCATAAAAAAAATCATTAAGTGGTTAGAAGTAGGTTGATATATCCGAGTTCTGACAGTGAATGGGTGAGTCTGGTCCAATGTGTTCCAAAGAAGTGAGGTATCACTATGGTCCCAAATGCTAGCAATGAGTTGATTCCCATGAGGCCAGTCACATGGTTGAGGTTTTGCATGTACTATCACAAACTCAATGTATCGACATAAAAAGATCACTTCCCTATGCCATTCATGGACCAGATGCTAGATCGCTTGGCAGGTAAAGGTTGGTACTATTGTCTTGATAGTTATTTGAGCTACAATCAGATTTCTATTCCTCTAGAGGACCAACAGAAGATAACCTTTACATGCCCTTATAGTATTTTCGCATTGAAGAGGATGCCATTTGGGTTGTGTAATGTGCTGACCACATTCCATAGATGCATGATGTCTATTTTCTCAGACTTGGTGGAGGACACAATTGAGGTGTTTATAGGCAACTTCAGTGTGGTTGAAGATTCATTTAAGGATTACTTCACATATTTGCATGATGTGCTTCAGATGTTGAAGAATGTTATCTTATGTTGAATTAGAAAAAGTGTCACTTCATGGTGAAGAAAGGCATTGTGTTGGGACACTGGATCTCCGTCAAAGGTATTGAGGTTGATAGAGCCAAAGTTGAGGTTATTGAGAAGCTTCCTTCACCTATCTCTATTAAAGGTGTGAGAAGTTTCCCAAGACATGCAGGTTTCTAAAGGCGCTTCATAAAGGACTTCTCAATGATTGCACACCCTTTGTGCAAGCTACTTAAGAAGGATGCTGAGTTCGTGTTTGATAATCCATGTATGAGAGCATTTAATGGGTTAAAACAGAGGTTAATATCGATGCCTATTATAATTGCTCCATATTAGACTCAGCCCTTTGAGATTATGTATGATGTAAGTGGGGTCGCACTTGGTATGGTGTTGGGATAGTGCAAAGAGAAGATTATACATCCCATTTACTATGCTAGTAAATCCCTAAATGCAAAATAGAAAAACTACACTGTCACTGAGCAGGAGTTACTTGCAGTGGTGTTTACGTTCTAGAAGTTCAAATCATATCTTTTGGGGACCAAAGTCATTGTACATATTGACCACTTAGCATTGAGGTTTTTGATGGTAAAGAAGGATGCAAAACCAAGACTGATTTGGTGGGAATTTCTTCTTCAAGAGTTTGATTTTGAGGTGATTGACAAAAAAAGGGATAGAAAATTAGATTGCAGACCGTCTATCCAGACTTGAGGACGAGGCCATGGTAAAGTTCAATGATAGGGTGGAGATTGATGATTCGTTCCCTGAAGAGAGAGTGTTGACAACATCTCATGATTTGATAACATGGTTCCGGACTATGCGAATTACTTAGTTAGTGATGTCGTGTCACTGGACTTGACTTCTCACCAACATTGTAAGTTTATGTCTGATGTGAGAAAGTTTTTATGGGATAATTCATACTTTTTTCGTGTCTGTACAGATGGGATTATTCATCACCGTGCTCCTGAAATAGAGATGATGAGCATTTTGGAGGCTTGTCATTTATCCTTGGTTGGTGGGCATCATAGTGGAATTTGGATAGCACATAAGATCTTGCAGTGTGGCTACTATTGGCAATCATCCACAAAGATGCCGATTACTATGCTAAGGCTTGTGATAGGTGCCGGAGAAAAGGTGGTGTTTCCCACAAGCCCAAGCTCCTTCTAAACCCCATTTTGTAATTGAGTTGTTTGATATTAGGGGGGTAGACTTCATAGGGCCGTTTGTCAGTTCTTATAGAAACAAGTATATTTTGGTTGCTATGGACTATGTCTCCAAATAGGTGGAGACAGTTGTGATTTCCAGTAATGAAGGTAAACGTTTCATGGCATTCCTAAAAAGAAACATCTTCTCTAGGCTTGGCACTCCTTGAGCAATCATCAGCGATAAAGGTGCCCATTTTTGCAATAGGTTGTTCAAGGCTCTTCTTGAGAAGTATGGTGTAAAATAAAAAGCGTCAATGCCTTACCAGCCACAAATGAGTGGGCAGGTTCAAGTGTCTAATAGAGAGATTAAATAGATTTTAAGCAAGACTGTGAATGCAAATCGGACAGATTGGTCGCGAAAGCTTGATGATGCATTGTGGGCATATCGAACAACATTCAAGACTCCCATACATATGTCTCCTTACCAACTTAATTTTTGTAAAGTTTGTCACTTACCTGTAGAGCTTGAGCATAAGGCAATGTAGGCACTCAAGAAGTTGAATCTAGATTGGAGTGATGCTGCAAACTGAAGGCTGAGCCAACTCAACAAACTTGACGAGTTTCGTTTGAGGGCATATGAAAGCTCAATCTCATACAAGCAATGGATGAAGATGCAACATGATCTTCATATTGAGCATTTCCAGTTCGTACTAGGAGACTTGCTTTTACTATATAACTTAAGGTTGAAATTGTTTCTTGGAAAACTCAAGTCCAAATGGGTGGGACATTCCAAAGTTACACATGTTTTGCACCATGGGTTTGCTGAGTTGGAGAAGAAGAATGGCACGAGGTGCAAAGTGAATGGCCAAAGAATCAAACCATACTTTGGCAATGCTGATGAGGTGCAGTCAGTGAAAGCATGGGCACTTGGTGAAGTCTGAATAACCAAGTAGTCTAGGTTGTGCAACGACACTAAATGAGGCGCTACTTGGGAGACAACCCATGATATTAGCTATAATTCTTATATATTTGTGTTAGTTTTTCTTTATGGACTCATAGGTAGTTATTTTCATTTTTTGGTTGTAATTTTAGACTCATAGACTAGAAAATTACAGAGTAGCAGTTTGTTTTGCAGAGAATATGAAGGAACATAATTAAGGTAACAAACCAGTGCAAAAAGTGAAAAAAGTTGGCTCTACGACTGGTTCCATGGCCATGGTTTACACCACGACCTATATATTGACTCATAGAACAATCTCCAGTGAGTAGAAATTTGTGCACTCCATTCCATGAGCCAACGTTAGAATCCGTAGATATATCCACGGGCCGTGAATGGGGTTTATATACTCCAAATAAGATTCTGGAAATTTTCTAAGTGTTGGGGGTACTTATGAACTCAACAAATAAGCTGAGGTGATCCTACCACTCATAGGAGGATTTGTATGAGCCATATCCTCAAAAATAGGATTTTAAAACAATTGAACCATGTATTACAGGCCATAACACCTTCTATGGCCCATAATCAAACTTTGTGGGATCAAAACCCACTTAAACCGACCTAGTAAGTTGAATCAAAGAGGGGTAATTTTAATTACCCCTCACTTTCCTAAATATTTCCATCAATCCCAAAACCCCTACCCTTCTTCCTAAATTTTGATGATCACAAACTACGCCACCATACTTTTCGGCTAGGATTCTATCCAAATTTTGGCTACCCATCTACTATTCCAGAAAGCCAGGGTTCCAAGAATTTCAGGTTCTTACTAGTTTTCTCGGCCTTTCGCTCTAACTTTCGATAAGGGCTCCTCTTGAAATTTAATTTTTTGCCAAAAAATTTGTGGTATTGGTTTGTGACACTAATGATGTTGAAAGTTATGATTTTCTTGCCCTAATCTTTGGTGTTGCCTGAAAATTGAGTGTTTTATGTACTTGTCACTGTTGGATTGCATATATTGGCCATAAAACAAGTATCTTGATATGAGTATCATTGTTTGAATCATGCAATCACTTCTCATCTGAGTTATACTAAATTATCTTGTTAGAATTGATTAAGTAGTTGGGTGAATTGAATGATGACATGCAAAAAATTGGTCAAATGGTGGTTGTCTTGGTGTTTGCATATATCTGAGTGAATTGATGATTGAGTGGTAGGATAGTGAACTGCACATGTTTCAATTGTGGGTTGGATTGGTGGTAATTTGTATGTATGGGTTTTTTACTGGAATGCATGTTGAATCTGTTTAACTTAGTTTGAGTGCCACTGCTTTGATGCTATATAATTTTGTGTGCCCTGTTACTGTGGCCTAGTCGTTGTGCTATAAGAAGCATTTAATTTCTAATTTCAACTTGATTGGGACCTAGCTGAAATTTTAGTGTGTATTGATGTAGTGGAATTGAATGGTAATCTTAGAAAAGTCAGGTTGTTATTTTTCAACAATACGAGGGTCTTCTACAACCTGTGGATTAGTCCGCATACCATAGTTGACCCTCATATATAGATATCAACAACTTGGTTTTTCCAAGATATTACTAGATGAACCTGTTTATGAGCCATAGTTCATACTATGGCCCGTAAACAATGTTTGTAGATTCTATACCTACAAAAAGTGATTTCTGATATTGTACCTACGACCCAGTCTATGACTTATAGTTCATGCTATGAGTTGTGATTGGATCCGTATGTACACTTCCATTAACCAAATTTACTATAACCTCATTCCTACGAAAAACTTCTACGATCGATAGTTTACCCTATGGCCTGTAGGTGAGCCTTCGTAGGTCCTTCTGTGAACATTTTTGTTATCCTTTTGTTGTTCTGTTCTATATTCGTAGGTCTCATGTATGCTATTATTTTGGTGCTTTCAGGTACTATGGCTCCCCATCCCAAAAGAGATGAGATACAAGTCTTGCAAAGCTAACTCCGTGATAAGCCTATAGACTCAGAGGCTGGTGCTGCGGCCAGTGGATCTTTGGAGGTGCTCAACGTCCAGCCAAATGAAGGCGTTGAGTGATGACACACTAGAGCGGTATCCAGATAGATAATGTTGTCCCAGACACAGGCCATAGTTGCTCGTCCTCCCTAGTCTGAGGAGGGAGGTGTCCAGCAGAGCAGCTCGATCTAGACGATAAAATTTGGCAGGTCTCGATCAGGGTTTAGATATAGATATAATTCTGATTCAGGTGAGGAGTCAAGATCTATGTCTGCAGAGTCTATCCCAGCACTGGCCCCTACAGTTGGATTGACAAGGCGATGATGTGTCTGGGGCATGCAGAACATATATGATGTGCTGTCAAAATACAACACTTTTGATGCTTAAAACTTAGAATTTTGTATGTTCTCAAGGCGATGTTAGTTGGTTTTATGTATGTTTTTGTTATATTTGCAGGATTCTAGGGTTGGCCTTGATTTAAGGGAGAAATACAGAAGTTGTTGATTTTTAAGGTAATATGAGACCCTTAACGTGAAACGACCCAAAAAAAGCTCAAAAATGTGTCTCGGAAGTGGCCAGAATCATAATTTCCATATATTTCAAAATTCATGCATGATATCGAAAATCCAACTTCATATTCTTATTCAGGGGGCAAAATTGAGCAGGAAGTGGGTCTAACCCTGATTTAGAGCAATCGTAGCAAAATTTGAAAGTCACAAAAACATAATTTCCAGTGAACTAGTGCGCCCCAGGCACGACGCGCTAATGTGTTATTTTATGCCAGTTTTTCACTTCGGTCTAAGCCTTTTGGGTCTTTGGCCTAAACCTTCCCATACATGAAAATACCTATACTTAGCCATACTTCACCTTCATATCATATAAGACATTCTCCAATACTCTCTCAAACCCTTAAACTGATATTTCTCTCAAAATACAAGTGTCCAAATCACTTCTGAATCTTAAGGAATTCATCCAAACTTCAAGTCTCCATTCTAATCTTCATCAAGAAATTCTCCAAAGTCAAGGTATATGGGTTTCAACCATTGGACCCTTTTACCCATGGTGCCGAAGCTTCTTTTGTACATAAATTGCATAATTTCAAGTTGATTTACTTATGGGTCTTACTTATTATGAATTAGACTATGAACTATGTTGGGGTTTCATGAAATTGTGACTGTTTTAGCATGTTTTGAGCTATGAATCTAAGACCCATTGTGGGATTTGATATATATTGCTTGAGGGTGTAACTAAGTATTGATGGATAGTTTTACATTGAATTTTCTTGCATGATTTCATCTATAAATTGCATGGTTTTATACTAGCACTACACACCCGCCAAGTGTTTGATAAAATGACCAGTTATGATTTCTTAAGGAATTGAAGGTCCAATGCATGTCTTATGAGTTAAGGGACTTTATGATGATGAAAGGAATGTATGTATATGATATTCTCTTCTATTATGTTGGGAATTGACCATGCCCCACTCGAGGGGAGGGTGTTTGTCAGCCCCGATAACCATGTTGAGGGGTTTGTACCTTGATAACCATGTTGAGGGATTTGTACCTTGATAATTGGGTTGAGGGGTTGGTACCTCAATCACCATGGGTGGTAGGCTGAGATAATCCACCAATCAGTCGAGGGGTTTGTACCTTGATAGCTGGGTTAAAGGGTTGGTACCTCATTCACCATGGGTTGTAGGGTGAGATGATCTACCAATCAGTCGAGGGGTTTGCACCTTGACAACCAGGTTGAGGGGTTGGTACCTCAATCACCATGGGTAGTAGGGTGAGACGATCCGCCAATCAATTGAGGGGTTGGTACTTTAATAGACTATGAATTCTATAATGATGGTCTCTTCTTGCACATGCATATGTTCTATATAAGCATGATTTTACTTCAGGCATCATTCATACATGCCATGTTGTTATTATGCTATCCGTTGCCTATGTTTATGCATTTCGATTATGTTGCCTATCTCTTGTTGCATTGCATCATACATACTTAGTACATTCAAACGTACTAACGCATACTCTATGCCTACATGATATTACCATGTAGGAACCGGAGCTCCTATTGATTCTCCTCTACGTAGCTAGATGGATTGCTCAAGTTAGATTTTGGTGAGTCCTCAAGTCCGGGGATAATATCTATCTTCTCTCTTGCTTATGTTTAGACTATATCTTGTATACTTGGATTACCTATTGTCATTATTATGAGGGTGAGCCAGGTTGCTTATCTTGGCCCCCGCTATGTTTTATGTTTAGAGGTGCTGTTGGACAAGTTATGTAATAATGCCATAAGCTTGAATCCTTCTTTGACTACTTTGATTTTTTATGCAGTGAAGGTTTTCCCTTAGTCCTTATGCCCTTATTTCTATTCTTTTATTGTGTTTAATTGCTTCCACAACCAAGGATGTGCAATGATATGTTAAGGGGCTTGCTTGGGGTTCCTTCGGCACCCCTATGTGTCATATCACATCTAGGCCCTAGTTTGGGCCGTGAAAAACCTGTTATCAAAACCCTAGGTTATTAATGGTCCTCGAATTCTACACATCGCATCGATTAGAGTCCTATTCATGGTTGTGAAGTGTACCACGACTATGAATGGGAGGATATGAGGCGTTCTTAGGGAATGTTTCCCTTCTTCTTGATCTATGTCCTACGATAGAGTTAAGTCCCCTAAGGCTTATGACTTATTTTAATCTTTGCATTTCAGAATATGTCTCAAGCTACTCAAGATGGTGATATATCAAATATGGAGGTTCGCAATGCTCTATGGGTATTGGCCAAAGCGGTGACAAAATTGACAACTCACCTCAATCAACAAATAAGTATCCCTGAGATTTCAAATGGTAAGAGTAGAGAAGGGGAGTCCAAGAGAGCCCGACTTAAGGGAGTTTCGTCTCCTACTAGACTACCGGTGCCTAAATTTGAAAAGAATGATCCTTATTACTAGTTATCAAGGGTGTGGCAAGAGGAATCAATGGAGGTGTTTTGTGGGCACTAAGTGTTGTTACAAGTGTTGTTATAACGTTCCATCATAGGTGAAGGGATTAGAGGTGAGTACCTAAACCCCTAAGAGGCGAGTATGCTAAATATGAGTGGCTTGAGGCGAGTACCCGAGTCCAAAAACTATAGTCGAGTACCCGATTGACATAAGGCTTAGTGGATCCACTTAGGCATTTGGAAGTTCACCCTGGCAAGTGATTTCCCCCTTTCTTCTGGTATGGGATAGACACCGAGACTCCATGGACTAGCTCACATAATTTATGTTGGTTGAGCATTTTTCCCATACTTATATATATATGTATGTATATATGATGTTCTATTTAAGATGAATGAATTACAAAGCATGTTTTACTTTAAGCATTGATCATGCATGTCATATTGCTATTATACTTGCCCATTACATATGTATATAGATTTTGATTATAGTACCTATCTCTGGTTGCATTGCATCCTACATACTTAGTACATTCAAACGTACTAGCGCATACTCTATGCCTACATGATGTTACCAAGTAGGGAACGGAGGACCTATTGAACATCTTCTACGTGGCTAGATTGCCTTCTGAAAGATAAGTTTTGGTGAATCCTCAAGTTCGAGGAAACTAGCTATACTACTCTTACTATTTGATGTCTTTTACTTATGTTGAGCTCTTGATATTTTGAGGATGAGCCTGGAAAGTGTCTTGGTCCTCGCTTAAATCTATGTTACAGGTGTTGTTGGAACAAGTGATGTACTTATGCTATGAGCTTGACTCTCAAAATGTTTTATGACTATTAAAGCTCTTTCTCTTAGTCCCAATTTCCCTTTTATTTATGTCTATTTTGTTGATTAGCTTGCTTCCGTGAGCAAAGATGTGTGTATGATATGCTAAGAGGCTTGTTTAGTGTTCCTTCGGGTTCTCTATTTTTCGTGTCACATCTAGACCCTAGGCTCGGGTCGTGACTCTGATCAAGACTAATGAGAACTAGTGGCACTCCAACGGGCATTGCCTCCTCCCATGCTCAAGACATTCATGACTGAGCCACATGCTAAGGGTTTGACAACTGCCGCCACTACTACTCCAGCTGCTACCACTTCTGATAAGGGACCACAACAGGCTACGACAATTGATGTTGAGATGGGTCCCTCTACAACTGCATTCGTACCAAAGCCATCTACATCACTGACCCCTTCTGCAGGCATCAGGTCTGCTATTACTTTTCAAGCCATGGTTCGGAGAGTATCATGGGCTGAGGCACAGTTAGCCCTGCTCACACAACAGATTAAGCTATGGGTCTAGCAGACAGTTCAGGCATCGGAGGATAGATACAAGGCATTCACTACTTCAGTTGTTGATTAACACATTGCTATAGTGGATGCCCTAGTTGACTCCTTGGAGGAGCGTGTGTAGAAGAGACTTGCTGATGCCCGACCGATAGACTTGTCAGCCTTTTGTTAGGAGTTGACAAAGGTCAAGGATGACTTGATCATATCATTAGCGGCTCCAATCACAATTCCTGAGTAGATACTTGAGGATGAGCCGCTATTTGATATATTCTCAGACAATCTATCATGTACTCCTCGGAAGAGACCTATGGAGGAGGCTAATGCAGAAGAGGGGCACAAGTGCCAAAAGACCTCAGATGTAGCTGATAAGGAGGCAACAGAGGTTGCACTTGGATTTTCTTGAGAGAGTCGAGAGAAAAAGAGGAGTTAAGTGGAGCCTAGGAGCTTAATCGAGTGCAGGGCATTGGCTCATCTAGTATGGCTGCAACACAGAAAACCTGGAGGAGGGAAATGCTCATGGACAACCAGATACCGGTGCTTAGGCACCATTTGATATTTGAACCCATATGCTTATTTTGTTTTTGTTATTGTACATTGTGGAAAACGTACATGTTTTTTCGAGAGGGTGTGGGTAGTTATGGACTAGGGTGAAGTCTGAGTAGCCTTTAGTCCATAACTAACCCAGTTTTTGATATCCTAAGATTTTCTTGCCTATGTTCTTTTGCCTCGTGGATTTTTTATTTTTATGTTGAACCGGCATATTTTAGATGTTGTAGATAATTTTTGTGGTATATGTTGATTAAAATCTTGACATGAACATTATTTTGATGGTTCACAAAATATTTTTAAAAAACTAGTACCCTTGAAACTCTTTGTTGATTAGTAGTTATTTTGTGATCATGCATGTTTGAAACGTTTGGCAATGTTTATTTTGACTAAGTGAAGGCGAGTTGATGCTTGAAGCATGATCAGTGAGTCTATGTGGCTATGTATGCAATGCCATGTGCGTGTGAAATAATGTTGTTGTGTTCATGCATTGTGTACCGATTCAGAACTTGCCCTATTACTTTTAGTTAGACTAAAGATTGTATGGATTAGGAAGGTATCTTAGGCTCTTGTTCTTTCATTTACTCTACTTTTGCCTAAATGACCCACCAAGTGAAAGAGTTTATTGCTTGTTCTAAATGTTTGAACCTTACATGTACCTTTTCTTTCTTAATACCTAGCTAGCATAACCTTATCTAGTGAAATACTTTGATATTGGCCCTGGTCTATCCTTGAATATTGTGAACCTTGATTGAGGAAAAAAACCTAAGTTGAGGGTGGCTACCAAAAGTGACCCTGGTTTGGGGATTGGATATTGTGTACTTTACCTAAGTTAAAAGCCTAAGTTAAGGGTGACTTAATAAGCAAAAATGAGATGGTGAGTTGAGAATAAAAGAAAGAGTCAAAAGCCATGTAGCGGGTAAGAGGAAAAGAGAAAAAATGCTTTATTACGAGTTGAAAAAAACAAAACAAGTTTGAAAATAAGGCACAAGCTGAAACATGAAAAGAAAATGCCTGAAAAGCTTGAAAATAAGGAGTAAGGGAGAACAAGTTAAGAATGGTTGAGTTGTTAAGGTGAAAGTGTTGAAAAACGTAGTTCAAGGTTGTCCTTTGCTCATTAATTGCCGAAAATGTCACACCAAAGCCCCATGAGCCTATGTTACAAGCCTAGGAAGTCCTAATGTAGTTCAAGGTTGGCCCAAAGTCACTAATTTCTGAAAGTCCCACACCAAAGCCCCATGAACCTATGTTACAAGCATATGAATTCCTAAAGTGATCCTAATTCAATCAGTCAACAGTCCGAGTTGTGAGTATATGGGCAAACCTATGGTATTGGTTATCATGCATGAATCTCATTTGTGAGAGTGAGTATGCTTACATAGGCCCATGAGTATCTTTTGAAATCATATTGAGTGTTTAAGAAGAGACTTCTTTTCTGTGAGGGCATTTGCATTGTATTGTTAGCATTTGACTTGTTCAGTGAATATAGATTGTTGATGCACCTTAACTTGTCACAGGTTGATTTCAAATGAGTCAATATGCAGTGCATTGCTTAATAGCTACATGATCATGTTTTGAAAATGCTATTATGGGTACCTGAATTAAAATTGAGTAAGGTATATGCCAATAAGTTGATTGCTATATATTACTTATTATCTATCTAGATTGAGTCGTTGCTTGAGGACAAACAACAATTCTAAGTTGAGGGTATTGATATGCTGTCAAAATACAACATATTTGATACCTAAAAGAAGGGTTTTTGTGTGTTCTTAATGTGACTTTTTATGATTTTTATGTGTTTTTGTGTTTATTTTGCATAAAATACATGTTGGCTGATTTTGGGGAAAAGTAGCATATTTTGTTGAATTTGCGGATCTACGAGATCCACTACGAGTCGTAGCCCAAGCTACGAGCCATAGAGGATGATCCTAGCAATTAACCATTTCCAAAATCAAAATCTGAGAATTTGAAGTTCAGCTATACGAGGTTAAGGTACGAGTCGTAGTCCTTACTACGACTCGTAGAAGGGGGCCTCATAGCAATTAACAACATTAATTAAAATTGGACCAAAAAATACAAGGATGGACTATGAGAAGGCACTATGAGTCGTATACCAGCCTATGACTCATAGAGGTTTTTCATAGCAGTAAAGTCCAAAATGTGAAGTGCTAACCATGAAAGCCTGATTACGGCTCGTAGGTCACCCTACGAGCCGTAGCATCTGCCGACTAGATTTTCTAATTATTTTAAGGACCTTTTTGTAAATAGTATAAATAGTATATATTAGCGTTTTAGAATAAGTTTTTGGAGTAAGCTTTTTCAGAATTCTTAATACAACACTTAGATTTTAGAATAGAAAATTAGGGTTTTACTTTGAGACTCAAATTTGGAGATTTAGATTCACTTGTGGATAAATTTCATCATTCAAGCTTGTGAATCCAAAGTAAAAGGTGGTTTTATTGTTCTTCATTCTTCTTGGGTAATTTATCAACTATGTTTGTTTCATTTATTGTTTGTTTTCATTCCCAAGTTATGAGTAGCTAAACCTCCGCATTGAGTAGAATACGATTGTGAAGTGTATAATAAAAGAAGGTTTGTATGGCTAAGAGGGTTTTTTTGATTGAAAAATCTATGAAAAATTCATATTGATTAGTTCTATATCATATATCAACTTGTATTTTCTTATGTCATTAGGAAACCAAAATTTGGAGATTCAAATCCAAGAATCATTCATGCATTCTAAGTCAATAGTGAATGGGTCCTATTTTCATAAAGTTGAATTTTGTATTTTGTGACTGAAAATCCACATTTGATTTTTCAATAGACAGGTAAGAGAAAGTTTTGAACATTATGAATTTTGAGGTTATGGGAACCATGAGTAGCTAACTTAATAGCCCGAATTATTTGCACCTCTGGAATTGGGTATTTGCATGTATTGTCCATTTTTATTCATTTTGCTTGTTGTTTAATGGTGGCCAACATTAAACCCCCTTGTGTCATGTTCTCGATCAAGGCAGTGATGAATAGGAAAAGGAAATGGGTGACAGGATTCAATTGATGTGTTCTCGTCTAATCAACAAAACCCAACCAAGGAGAGGTTGATTGGGACAATAGGTAACGGTTAGTTAGGCACACCATGGAAGCCAGCCAAGCACCATAGTGAAATTCGACCTTCACCTTTGCCCAAGAGTTGGAAGAACTTAAGTTACCATCCTGTATGGAATATCCTAATTTAGGTGGTGTTATCCTGAATATTTGAGTTAGTGAATGATAGGGAATTGAATTTTCCAAGTTGCCCTCAAAATTTGATTGTCTCTACAATTTCTTCGTATAGTTTTACTTTACTACATATCATTATACCCCCCTCCCTTATTGAGAATAGAGTTATTTGATGCTTGAACTGATTGTCGGTGAATCAATACGGCAAATCTCCGTATTCTCTTTAGATTCGACCCTAACTTATGGTTAGCTTTTATATATGACAATGATCACTTTATCTTCAAAGTGGGAGGTACTGTTTGAGCGTGATCACCTAACCTATAAAAATTTATCACACAGACCCCAAAAATATTTTCATCCTAAATCTACTAGCATTGAAGCAAGCATAAATGTACTCACCTGTTAAGGAGATAATAACCTATACCCTAAACATGATTTCAACTTATATTTACTGCATCGAAAAATAAACAAGCATGGAAGAACATAGGTTTCCAATAATTTCCTTTATGATTAATACTAAAGCATGCTCCAATGATATCAAATACCATTTCACAATTATAAACTATGTAATCTCACACATATATGGGCACACAATCAAAAATCATAAGTCTATGATACCTAATTCCAGGCATAAGCAATCAATTTAATCAAAAGCAACCCTAATTTCTCATTCACTATTCATATTTATCAAGAAATTCAAACGTAAAACTCAACCCCATCACCATCATGACATCACACAATGAAGAACAATGAAAATTTTGAGATTAAAATTTAACCAAGAAACTTACAAAAGATGATGATGAACTAGGAGAAGAAAGAGAAAGTGAATGATGCAAAACCCTAGGAGTAGCCAAAATTTCTTGCTGGAAATTGGTCACAACCATTGGAGAATTGATCGTAAATAAGGGAAGGGAAGACATTTGGGGAAATTTTTGGTAAATTAGGGTAAAAGTAGGGTCAAAATATTTTGACCTCCTTTTATACCTTACCAAATCAACATTAAATTTACCTGATCAGGGTCTACAAAAACCTGATTATGAGTCATAGCTTGATCTATGACTCATATGTCCTGGTCTTATAGGCCTCTCAACACTTAGGAAAATTCTAAAACAAACTTGGATTCTATGAAGCCCATTCACGACTCGTATATTGATCTACAAGATGTAAAGTTGACTATAGATAGTGTGCACACTTATCCTACTCACTATTACTCTCTATGAGACAAGATTATGAGTCGTAAAGTGCAATATGACTCGTAAGCCCAGTCATAGAGAATGCACCAGATGCAATTCTCAGCCAAATCTACTGGCTTAGTCTTGAACATGTATACTCCATAAAATGTACTTGCACCTTATATGCAACAAAACTCATTGTTAAAAGTAGCAAGCAATACACAATCAAATAACTACCTAAGAATCCAAAAATTGAAAATAAACTTAAAACCAAGCTAAAACATCAAAAATCTTTGGGTTGCCTCCCAAGTAGCACTTGATTTATCATCACAACACGACTTAGACATCTTGAGTACTTAGACTTCCTCAATTGCCCAAACCTCATTTTTTACCTCATTAGGATGCTTCATAGACTGACGGATCTCAAAAACCACTTCTTCATTATTCACTCTAAATCTGAGTTAACTAGAGTCCATATCCACTAGAGCTTGCCCCGTGGCCAGAAATGGTCTCCGCAAGATAATAGGGACTTTAAATCAACTTCACAATCAAGAATCACAAATCCATAGGGAATATGAATTTGTCTACTTTTACCAACACATCATAAAGTATCCCTTCCAGTTTCTTAACTGCTCTATCTGTTATTAAAAATCGTATCTTATTCGGAGTAGGGGCACCCAAACCAAGCTTTTTGAAAATTGCAAGAGGCATCAAATTGATACTAGCATCCAAATGACAAAGTGCTCTTGCAATCTTTACATCTCTTATAGTACAAGGTATAGTGAAAACACCTGGATCTTCACGATTTTGAGCTAATGACTTAGTAGTGATGGCACTATAATGTTGAAGTTTTTTAGAAAGCTCTTGACTCATAGTCCGCTTCTTAGTAACCAAGTCTTTCCTATATTTTGCATAACCCAACATTTTCTCTAGAGCTTCAACTATAGAGATGTTTATGGATAGTTGGTTACGCATCGAGAGAAAGTGTTTGAACTTGCCTTCCTCCTCCCTCTTTTTGAGTCTTTGAGGGAAAGGAGGAGGAGGCCTTGGGATGGTCTTATACTTCTTTGACTATTAACCGCTTCACCTACCCATCCTTGACACAATCTTCTCCTTCAATAACATCCTTATCTGCAACTCCCTTCTCACAAACATCTTCTACCTCAACTAACATAGGAGGATCGATGGTACTCTTTCAACCTCTATCGTAGCTGCCATACATTGTCCTTTATCTTTGGATTTTGAACTGTGTTGCTAGGCAATGTACCTTTCTGATGTTGATTCAACTGAGTAGAAACTTGACCAAATTATTGCTCAAATTGTTTAATGGCCATATAATGAGACTTTATCTTTTGATTAATGCTTGAAATATCAGACTATATGCCCCTTAGAGTTTCATCTTGGGTTTCGTCCTTCTTCAACGAATGGTCAAACATCTCTTCAATTATAGAATTTCTCGTATCAGTATCTCGGTTATGTGGTAGAACATATAGACCATTCCTAAAACCATTTCTTCTACCTTAGTTAGCTTTAGGACCCATATTCCTCTCATAATAACCACCTTGGTTATCTCTATAAGCTACATCTCTTGCATAGTTCTGACCTTGGTTCCCTTGACCTTGGTGCTAATAGTCCAGATTGGAACCTTGGGCATTGCTCTGGAAACCCACCGTTTGATCATTTTAAAAACAAGCATCCTCATCATAATAAGGCTCATCGTACATGGGTGCATACGGAGGTTGGTGGACTACCACATTCACTCTTTCCTAATTCTGCTTAATCACCATATCCGTGCTTGTGCGGAGTTGAGCAAGTTGTTGTATAATCTCCTCATTAATTTTAGCTTCCTCTGAACCAACATTAACAACATATGAACTCCTCATAGAAGCTCTCTCCTATTGTTCCCATACAAGATTAGTTTTGACCCTTATTCCATCTATTCGGCGATCTTTGCGAAAGGTTGGTCTAAAAATATATCCTTCATAATAGTGTCGGCACAAGCTAGCTATTCACATCAAGGGCACATTAAAAGATCTCTACCAAAGCATCATATATGATCTTGTGGTCAAGGAGGCTTCCCAATCACTTAGTAAACCTCTCCCATGTAGTACTAATTGAATCACCCAGAAATAGCTCAAAATTATTGATTTGATCTTTTAACTTGAGCTTCTTTGACCTCAGGAAGTACCTTTCCAAAAAGGCCTTCTATAGATCTGCCCAACTATTGATCAAAATTTGTGGGATCTAAGATAGCGATATCACAGCACTACCCATAAGAGACAATGGGAAGACATGAAGCCCCACAACATCCATAGATAGATATTGTGTCCCTATTACTCTCTTGTACACAGGTTCAACATTATGCAAATGGCTATGTGGATCCTTTGATAGTAGACCAGCAAATACCCTACATTTTTGGAGCATTTGGAGTAACCCACTAGACATAGTGATCTTTGTATCAGCCGATAATGGTGGCAACACAATAGCCAGAGTAACATCCATAGCCATAGGGTTCAGTCTATATTGATTCCACCGATAAGCATTGTCATTGAAATCCCTAGGATGTGGAATATTCTCCAAAAGAGGTGGGTTTACATCCCTATCATCAACATCAACATTTCGATTCAAAGCTTCATTAACTGCGATATTGGCATTTGCTTGAGCTATTCTTCATGTAATTCATTGGATCTCTAAATCAACTGGAGCTTGGATTGTCTTAACTCCTTATGTTGGGCATACAATACCTAGTATACCATGCAAAGAAACAAAACAAAAACAAAAATAAAAGTAAAATACATGGAAACTAAGAAATTAACACACGAAATACAATTACTAGTGAATTCAATCAAAGTCTAGCTATATTTTTTGGCAACGGCACCATAATCTTTGATCATGCCCAAGTTACACCTCTCTTTTGGAGAATAAAATGGTCTTTGTCAAATATGAAACCTAATCAAGGTTAGGGTCAAATTCCATAGAGAATACAGAGACTTTCCAAATCGATTCACCAATAAGCAATTCAAGTATTAAATAACTGAATTCCTCGCGGGAGGGGGGGTTACAATGATTGATAAGAAGTTAAACTAAACTAACTAAAATAAGAGACAATCAATAATAGAGAGTAACTTAGGAAATTATGTTCCTCATGATTCACCAACTCAATATCCCCAGATAACCTAATTCTCGACTAGAATATAACATATAGGATGATAATTTAAGTTCACCAAGCCCTTTGATCAAAGGTAAGAGGCGAATTTCACTATGTGACTTGGCCCATCTCCATAATGTGTAATACTAACCATTATGTATAATCCCAGTCAACCTTCCCTTAGTCTAATTTGGTTGATTAGATGAAAACACATCATCAAATCTTGTTAACCAATCTCTTTTCCTATTCATTACAACCTGTATCGAGAAGGTAACACTAGACAAGTTCTAATATTGGACACCACTAGAAAACATGCAATACGAAGAGAATTGACTAATACATGTATACCCATTCAAAGAATTGCAAATTATTCGGGTATATTTGATTAGATCTTCATGGTTTTCACAACTCCAAGTTGTGGGTTTAGCCACTCATACAATGGGTAGATAAAGAAACTATGAATTGAGAAAACATAATTAATCTCTTACCCAAATAGATTGAAGAACAAACAAACCTAGTATGTATTGAGAATCACAAGTTTGAAAGATACAATGAATCCATAATGTATTGTCCTCTCCAATATTTTGTCTCCAAGTATAAAACCCCCAAAATATCTCTAATGACTTTTTTATTCTATTCTCCTGTACTCCTTACTAAAAATAACCTAATTATACTATTTATATTATTTACAAACAAGTCCCAAAAATATAGAAAAAATAGTCTGTGGACCTGATAACATGCAATTATGACTCGTAATAGGATTTACGAGTTGTATTTGGGGTCTCATGTTCAGTTTTTTGAATCTTGGACTTCACTGCTATGGATCTACTTTATGTGTCATAGTTAGATCTACGAATTGTATTGCCTTCTCGTATACTTCATCATCATTATCTCATCCTTCTCTGGAAATCTTCACGAAACCTCTCTATACTACTCATAGAATGATCTATTACTCGTATAGCTGAACTTAAGATGTTCCTTCATCACTGGAAATCCCAATGAAGCCCACTCTATGATTCATTGATATCTCTATGACTTGTAGAAGGCGTCGTAAGCCTTCAAAAACTAAAAAAGTCTACAATTCTCTCCAAAAGTCATGCCAACCTATTTTTCTACAAAAACAAATACAGAAACATATAAAAACCACAAATATCACATTGAGAACACACAAAATCCTAAGTTTCAGGCATCAAATGTGTTGAATTTTGACAGCACGTCAAGTACCACATTGGAGAGGTTCACAAAGTGTCTGAGAAGTGTTCTTGACCACAAGATAGTTGATGATGTCTTTGTGGAGATCTTCTATCGCATCCTGGATGAGAATAGCCAAGCATATGCTAATACCATCAGGGGTGGTGCATTTTTAGATCAACCCTTTGCAAGGATTATTGAGAAGCTATAAAAGATGGTCAAGACAAATTATGCATGGGGGCGAGAGATAGGTTCTCTACCAAAAGCTTATTTGTAGTCATTACCAATTTGTCCCAAGCTAAAATAAATAAGGAAATGATGCAAGAGCTTGCCCAGATTAGCACCAGTGTGGAGTTATTGATGAAGCAGAATCCAGAATGAGTTAATGCAATTGCTCATCAGCCTTCGTGAGCACCCATGTATGAGGAGCCTTACTATGAGGAGGACACTTCATTGCTGATCAAACAGGGAGTTTTCGGACCAATGCCTAAAGGGTCTAATCAGGACTATTAGCACCAAAGTTAGAATTATAACAGGATGGCCCATTCAGAGACAATAATTCTGGAGGTTACTATGACAGAAAAAGGGGCTAAGATAGAGATACTAATTGGGGTCATAGAGATGGTTACAAGAATGGTCCTTATGTGCCACTATATAATCGTGATACAGGTGCTGGTAGTTCAAGATATAAGAAGATGTTTGATTGACTATTGAAGAAGGCTAACACACAGTATTAGCCCTTGAGAGGGTTGAAGTCTAACATTTCTAGCATTAATCAAAAGATTGAGTCTCGTTCTGTTGCTATCAAATGGCTGGAGCAACAGTTTGGTCAGATATAAACTTAATTCAACCAGTGATAGAGAGGTATATTGCCTAGCAACATAGTTCAGAATCCAAAGAATGAGAGGTAGTATATGGCAATGACTATTCATGGTGAGTAGCAGACAATTGGTCCTTCTATAGCGGTTGATGATGATGATGTTCGAGATGAGACCGTTGAGGTCAAAGATGCAAAATCCAGAGATAATCACACCAAGGATGGGGTGTCTGAAGTTGTATAGGTGCCACAAAAGCTAAAGCCCATTCTTAAACCTTCTTCTCCCTTCCTTCAAAGAAACAAAAAGAAGGAGGAGGAGGAGGGTAACTTCAAGCACTTTCTCTCCATGCTAAAATAACTCTCCATCAACATCCCTCTCATTGAGGCATTGGAGAAACTGCCAGGGTATGCAAATTTCATGAAGGACTTGGTAACAAAGAAGCAAACTATGAGTCAGGAGATCTCCTAAGAGCCTCAACATTGCAGTGTAATTGCTACAAGGTCCTTGGTGCAAAACTGAGAATATCCTAGCGCATGTACCATACCCTACACTATAGGAGATGTGAAGTTCACATAGGCATTGTGTCATCTTAGTGCCAATATAAATTTGATATCCCTTGTGATCTTCAAGAAAGTAGGATTAGGAGCCCTTACTTTGACAAACGTATGGATTTTGATGGCTGACTACATAGTAAAGAAGCCTGTAGGGATACTTTATGACATTCTCGTCAAAGTTGATAAATTCATATTCCCCATAGAATTTATGATTCTTGATTACAAAGTCAACTTCAAAGTCCCAATCATCTTGGGTAAGTCATTCCTAGCCACTGATCGAGCACTAGTGGATATGGAAACTAGCCAACTAAAGTTAAGATTAAATCAAGAAGAAGTTATCTTCAACATCTTTTAGTCAATGAAGAGGCCAGATAACTTGAAGATGGATGTTTGGTCACTTGGTGAAGTTTGAGTAACCAAGTTGTCCACATCGTGCCGTGAATATAAATCAGGTGCTACTTGGGAAGCAACACAATATATTTGATCTAATAGTGGTAGTTTTCTTTTGGTTTTAGCTTTTGGGCTTGTAGGTAGTTTAGTTTCCAGTGTTTTGGTTGTAATTTGTGGACATTGGACTAGTTTCATATAGGGTAACTGTGTGTTCTTTGAAGAATATAAAGGTGCAAGACCAAGTCAGCCATTTATGGTTGAAAAAGCATCAAGAAGTGTTTTTATGACTGTTCTATGGGAAGTATGTAAAACTACAACCTATACACTATCTCATAGAACACTTTCATTGAGCAAAAATTTGTGCACTCCAGTCCACGAAACAACTTTATGACCCATAGATAAAATTACGGGCTGTGATGGGGCTCATGGACCCTATGTAAGTTTTCTATTTTGACTAAGTGTTTGAGGTTTCTACCACCAACTATGAGTCATATTTAATTCTACAACTTGTAGATTAGTCCGTGAAACCCAGGTCCTAGAACTAGGGTTTGGGCAACCTATAAAACTAGGATCTATGGGCCGTAAAATCTTCTATGACCTGTATGTGGGGTTTCACATAGCCTAGGCCCATTAATTTTGGCCGACCTGGTCAACCTATAAATAAGGGGGTAAATTAATTCTGACCCCTATTCTTCACAAAATTTACCCAAAGTACCCAAACCCTGTACCCAAGCAATTCTCGACCAACGATGACCAGTCACCATCCCATTTTTTGGCAACTTTTTTCGACCACCTCTGGCAAAACCTAAGGTTCCCCCTTCTCGGTTCCTCCTTCAATTTTGCATCTTTCTCACTCAATTTGTAAGTTTTTGGTTCTAAAATCCTTTTAATTATCGACATTGGTGTGATTAGGTTGTAATTACTTGATAGGTATGGTAATACTATGAGAATGGGTACGAATCCATGTTTTCTATTGTTTGTGCTTAAATTTAAACTTGTCGAATGTGTTGCCAATGCTTGAATTATATTAAAAAGCTGAAAAATTGTGTGTATGGCTATGTGTGTCTGTTTGAATGGTAGCATCAGAAAACCTTATCGTCACATATTTTTTGAATTGAATAGTCTGTATTACTTTAAAATCGATGATATGTGATTACATATGTGTGATATGAAGTTTATACATTCAAAAGTGGTTGGTTTGCTTGCCAAAACATGTAAAATGAGATTCGATGGGGTTGTATGTACACATTGCATGTGGGGTGTTGGGTATTTGTTGAAATCATGTGGGGGTGTGTCATGTATTGCTTCAATGCTGATTTAATTGGTAAAACTATCGTTTGGGATCCATTGTGATAGGCTTGAAAATCAAGCTTCTGGGTTTTTCACTTTATAAGGGTCTTCTATAACCTATGGAACATTTCATTAGCCATAGTTCCCCCTCGTATGAAAATCTAGAAACCTAAGTTTTTTGAGAATCTATCAGATGAGATCTTCTACAAGCCGTAGAATATTCTACGACTGGTAGATAGATCTCGTAAATCCCTGCCAGTAAACATTCAACACTGGAACACTTCTACGACTTATTCTATGACTCGTATAACCTTCTATGAGTCATACCTAGTCTTGTAAATGCAATTCCAGGTTCTAAAATTTATGAACCTTGTTTCTACAATGGCCTTTTATGACTCATAGTTTTTACTATGACCCATAAAGGTGCCTTCATAGACCCATCTGTAACCATGTCTAAAATGTTTTTGCTTTTCCTTTCGTGCCTCATGGGTCTAACCATATTTGCTAAATATGTATATTTCAGGTAGTATGGCTCCAAAACCCAAGAAGGATGAGATTAGAGCCTTACAGTGGAGGCTTCGAAATGAGTCCTCGGAAGATCACGGTGCCTCTGAGACTAGTGGATCACTTGAGGAGCTTAGTTTCTGGCCTTACCAGGACACTGAGTGACCATAGATAGAGGCTGCCACCAGATGGTCAAGCACAAATTCAGGCTATCATTGTTCGCTCTCCTCAGTCTGAAGAAGGAGGCAACAACAATAGCAGTTCTATCCAGATGACTCCATTCAGGGAGGAGTCAGCGTCAGAATCTAGAGATGAGTCAAAGATAGAGTTCTTTGCTGTCACGACCCAAGCCTACGACTTAGACTTGACCAGAGAATGGGGAACCCAAAGGAACCTCAAACAAGCCTCATAGCGTATCATTACACATTCTTGGTCACGGAAGCAATTAAAATGACAATGAGAAATAAGCATAAATAAGGAAATTGGGACTAAGGATCAACTTTCATATCATAACATCAAGAAACAAGAGAGAAAATACTCATAACATAGATACATAACATGTCCAGCAACACCTCTACTACATAGATAAGAGCGGGAGCCAAAGACAAACAACTGGGCTCACCCTCATAGTCAATATATAACCAAAAGAAAGATAGTCTTAATACATAGTGAGAGTTCATAAGCAACGTCCCGAAAGTGGAGGACTCACCAACAAGCTTGTAGGACAATCGAACTACCCACGTGGAGGAGGAGGATGATCAAGCGGTGCATTGGTTCCTACATAGTGATATCATGTAGGCATAGAGTATGAGTTAGTATTTGAATATACTAAGTATGTATGATGCAATGCAACAAATGATAGGTATCATAGGCAAAATGCAAAATCATAAACAATAGATAACATACTAACAATATGACATATATGAATGATGCTTGAAGTAAAATCATGCTTACATAGAATATTATACGAGTGTAAGGAGTGAACATTATAGTACAAACCAAGGCCTACCACCCCTTTGGATAGGTGCATGAGGTACAAACCCCTTCATGAGGTTGATAGAGTACAAACCCCCCAACAAGGTTTATGAAGTACAAACCTCCCAACGGGTTGATGGAGTACAAACCCCCTAACAGGTTGATGGGTACAAACTCCCAACAAGGTTGATGGGTACAAACCCCGAACAAGGTTTCTCGAGCCTACCATCCCCCAAATTAGGCGATCGAGGTACTAACCCCTTAACAAGGTTGCCCGAGCCTACAATCCCCCGAGTTAGGCTTAGTCATCCCCAACACTATAGTGATAATATATATACACTGCTTCATCTTCATATACATACATTCCCTTTCATCATAATTCCATCATCATTTCATTATCATTTCATCATTATATAACTATTTAACTCATATATAGTGATAATATATATACACTGCTTCATCTTCATATACATACATTCCCTTTCATCATAATTCCATCATCATTTCATTATCATTTCATCATTATATAATTATTTAACTCATAAGACATGCATAGGACCTTTAATTCCTCATGAAACCATAACTAGACATTTTATCAAACACTTAGAGGGTGTGTAGTGCTAGTGTAAATTATGTAATTCAAGAGTGAAATCATGCTAGAAATTTCAATATAAAACCTTCAATAAATACTTGGTAACACCCTTAAGCAATATACATCAAAATTCTTCATCAATTCTTAAAATAGACCTTGGTTTCATAACTCAAAACATAGCAAAATAGTCACAATTTCATAAACTCCAACATAGTGTGCAGTGATTTTCATAATAAATATGACCTATGAGTAAATCATCTTTAAATCATACAAGTTTAGTTAAAATGAAGCTTGGGTATCATGGGTTAAAGGAACCCATCAAAGAAACCCACATAAGTTAGCTTTGGTTATGAACTTGATGAAGATTGAAGATGGAGACTTGAAGCTTGAGTGTATTCCTTAAGAATTCGAAAAAGGTTTTGAGATTTGAGTTTAAGAGTAAAATATTCAGCTAAGTGTTTGAATGAGTATTGGGTAATGTTTAGAATGATATGAGGGTTAAAAATGGCTACGTATAGGTATTTACACGTTTGGGAACACTTAGTCCCAAGACTTAAAAGTCTTTGACCGAAGTCAAAACTGGACCAAAAACAACACTAGTATATGCCCTTGGCGTGTCGCGCTAGGGGCGCAAAAAGCTCTCTGGAAATTGCATTTTGAAAATTTTGAATTTTGATATGGTAGCTCTAAAATCAGAGTTAGATCTATTTCCTACTCAAAATAACCCCCTAAACAAGAATATGAAGTTGAATTTTAGATATCATGTACGGATTTTGAGATATATGAAACTTACAATTTCGGACACTTTTGAGGCACATTTTCGGGCACTTTTTGGGGTCGTTACAATTTTTCCCCCTTCGAAACATTCATCCTTGAATGTTAAAGAGACATATATGAGAGACACAAACATGACAATTTCATCCCACATAGAGATGCAACAATGCACTTAAACATCATTTCAAAAATCTCATCATAAGTGTAAAATCATCATGAACTTGTCAATTTAAACATGAACATATGCAATGACTTGAGGGATGAACTTAAGACTTGAGATAATACAAAGGACTTAGATCAATACCTTAGGCTTGTGTGGAGTGGAAAAGGTAAAGATATCACTTTTGCATGTCCCCTACAACCGCCCAATTAGCACACTCAATTTGTTAATTCTTCTAAAGGACCTTAATGGTAGCCACCACTTTGTTTATCAACCTCTTCACTTGCCTATCTGATGATGGTCACACTCCAATAAGAAAGTGGTCGCTATCAGTAATTAACCTAACCAAGGTTAGGGTCAAATCCACAGGGAATACAGGGCTTGACTATAAGATTTCACTATTAATCATTCCTAGTATCTATAACTACAATCTCTAGATGAGGAGGGTGTTTGTTGTGATTCAAAGACACTAAAAATGAACACTAATTAAAAGTCGGGAAAACACTCAATTTTTGGGGCAATTTGGGATTTGTGTTCCTCATGGTTCGTTAACTACATTACCCTAGGTAACATAACTTTGATCGGTGAATTGTATGCAAGATGGTAACTTAGGTTCTTCCAGGGCTCTTGTGAAGGTGAAGGTCGAATTTCACCATGGCGCTTGGTCGGCCACCATGGTGTGCCAACTAACTGTTACCTATTATCCCAATCAACCTCCCCTTGGTTAGGTTTGGTCGATTAGAAGGAATAAACATCAACTTAATCTTGTCATCTACTTCCCTTTCCTATTCGTCACTACCTTGGTCGGGATAGGTTTATGAAGTACAAACCTCCCAACGGGTTGATGGAGTACAAACCCCCTAACAGGTTGATGGGTACAAACTCCCAACAATTGGTCGGGATCGTGATAATAGGCAGGATTTGGTGTTGGCCACCACCAAAAAACATTAATCATGAAGGGAAATAAAAATACATGCAAAACCCTAATCATAGATATGCACAAAACCTAGGTCATCTCAAGTCAACTACCCATGGTTCCCACAACCCCAACTTGTGGGTGTTTAGCTACTCATGGCTAAGATAAAACACACAAAAATACGTAAAATAGTCATAGTCGAGAGTTTCACCAATAATAATGGAGAAGATAAGTACCACAAGTAGTGAATTCACAAGCTTGATTGATCAACAATGATTACAAAGCAAGATTTGCAATCTCCAAAATGGGTTTTCCAAAGAGAATAAGAATCTCCTCTAAAAACCTAAGAAAAGCTTCAAAATATATTGGAGAAATGTCTATTGTTCGAACTCTCTTCCAAAAACCTAACTTGAACTATTTAATGTATTTACAAAAAACCCTAGGAATTATGCAGAAAAGACAACTGGCATCAGATAAAGTTCACAGTTACAACTCGTAGGTTGGCCTGCGAGTTGTAGTTGGGGTCTCGTATCAGGTTCTTAGCATCTTGGACTGAACTGGTATAACCCATAGGTATGAGTCATTACTCAATCTACGACTCGTATATTAGTCTCATAGTATTGGTCTTCAGGTTTTGGTCCAACATTTTGGCTCTCTGATTCTTGCTACGAGTCTGTCTATACGAGTCATAGTGTGTATTATGACTCGTAGGTTGGGCTCATAAGGATGACCTTCACTTGGTAGATTTTTGATTTTTGGTCTCTAATTCCTACTATGACACAACCTATGACTCGTAGTGTGAGCTACGACTCGTAGGTAAGCTCATATAGCTTATGCTTTAGAAAAATCTGCAACGATTCTTCAAAATCATGCCATCCTAACTTTTCTGCAAGATTAACACAAAAACACATCAAAACACTAAAAAGTTGCTTTAATAACTCACAAAATCACTTGTTTTAGGCACCAAATGTGCTGCAACTTGAAAACACATCAACACCCTTAACTTAGAATTATTGCTTGTACTCAAGCGACGACTCAATCTATGCAGACAAAGAGAAATACATAGCAACTATATCAATGACATATATAACAACTAATTTAGTTCAGGTACCTAACTACTATTTTCAAAACAGAGTTGCAAAGTTATTGAGGAAACCAGAACATCATAAGAGACCTGAGAGTCCAACTATGATAAGCTAAGAAGCATCAACTATCCACAATCATTGGTATAGTCATATGCTACTCAAGTAGTGCAAATGCCCTAACTGAAAAGAAGTCCCTTATACTTAGTTAAAAATATTTAGAATTACGGGACTGAGGAAGCATTCTCATTCTCACAATTGAAACTCAATGCATACTGACTAACACAATAGGCTTGCCTTTATACTCATTTTTCTAGCTTGGTGATAAAGTGGAGTTGGATCACTTTAGGACTTAAAGGCTTATAACATAGGCTCAAGGTGCTTTGGTGTGGCATTTTGGGTAAGTAGTGACTAAAAGCCATCCTTGAATCATGTTTACCAACACGTTTTTCTTTCATAATCCAACCCTTTTTAATTAATCCATCCCTGTTCTCTTACTTTGAACTTTTCTCGAGTGCTTTCTTTCTCTTTTTCAGCTGTGCCTTGATTTCAAACTCATTTTGCTTCTTTTTCTCAATTAAAGGCACTTTTCTTCTTTTTCTTCACTCGGTTCATGCTTTTTCATTTTTTTCTTGATTTCCCAACTAACCACCTTATCAATTTTACTTTACCACAATAAGAGTCGCCCTCAACTTAGGCTTTTAGCCTCACGTAAAGTACACAATATCTATGCCCCAAACCAGGGCCACAAATTGCAGCCACCCTCAACTTAGGCCTTTGGCCTCAATCAAGGTTCACATGTTCAAGGATAGACCACGACCAATAACAAGGTATTTCATCAGACAAGTTTAAGCTCGCAAGGTATCAAGAAAGAATGAGTACATGATAAACTAAAAAAAACTTGGAAAAATGGATTCTCTCACTCAACTGGTGGGTTATTTTGCGCTAAAAGTGGTTTTAATCAAAGAACAAAGGCCTAAAATCCTTTCCATGTTCACCACATCACCAAACCAACTTTAAGTAACAAGGCAAGTTCTGAGTCCATACAAGATGCATAAATGCAGCAAAATAAGATCACACCACACATGGCAATTGCATCCACAATCAAGTATAGACTCACAGGTCAGTTATGGACTTGAGGCTACTCAGACTTCACCTTAATCCATTTCTTCCACCACCCCACCAAAATAGGATACTTTGTCCTCAATGTAACAATACAAAGAAAAGACTAATATATGAAAACATAACATAGATATATATACACATTCAAAACTAACAGTTAACCAAAACTAATATCCAAAACCAAAATAAAAACATTATCCAACAAGAACTTCCACAAAAACCAAAATTAAAACAATATTGTCTATCAAAAAGGCATAGTATCCATAAAGAAAAGTAAGAGTTGGGGTCAAAAAGGTGTCAAACATCATGGTGCTCATGCACTAGTCTCAGGCTGGTCTGCGGGGTCCTATTTGCCTCTCCTCCTCTGCTGTAGTACCCTCTCCAGGTGGGGTGTGCTATGCTCTCTCTCTGAATAGCCACCAATAAAAGCGACTCCTGCACCACCTCCTTAGGTATGGGCTCTTCCTCCTCAGGTCTCGGCCTCTTCTGGGTTAGCTCTAGATTAGCGTGCTCAAAGGGCCTCTTTCCTCTAGTGTTTGGTCAGTCGACAAGCCAATCAAATGCCTTATCTCCTATTGATGCTCCCTCAGGGGCTAGAATACGGACTGCTAAAATCTGTAATAAGTCGGCCTTAAGCTTGGCCAACTCCTCAATCACTGCACTCGTATTGGCAGGCCTAACACCCTTGAGCCTCTTCTGGACTCTAGCCTCAAACGCATCAACCTGTGCTTCGATCGCTCGGACTCTATCATATACTAAATCTCAAGAAAATAGCTGTATTCTCTCCTTGGCATCCCGAACAGTCTGATCAATCAACGGCTAGACTCGTATTGATAACTCTCATAGCTTGCCCTCTGCTACAGTCACCCTACGCAATAAAGCCTGAAAAACAACAACAAAGAAAAGAGGGACAACATGAAATATAGCTGCTGCTAGTGCTGGGGTGGTGGTAAGTGGTGTAGAATCGATCTCGACTATCGGTGTGTGCTTTGTAGTAGCCAGAGTAGTACCGTAGGAGCTGGAGCTGAACTTAGAACTTGTGGCTCGACCTAAAATGGCTTAGGGATAGGAGGCGAGATAGCTAGAGGTAAGGCTACTAGGTTCTCATCAGCCTTTATCAGGTTGGGATCCATAGTGCGTGTAGCTTTTACGTGAAGGTCTCGGTGAGGGTCAATATGAACACCTACTGCACTGCATAGTCGATGAATCAAAATTGGAAATGGCAGTGAGGTGCTCATCCG
>DF359330.1:57944-75931 GCA_000787875.1 Solanum virginianum
TGATAAGATTTCACTACTAATCATTCCTAGTATCTATAACTACAATCTCTAGAAGAGGGAGGGTTTGTTGTGATTCAATGATACTAAAGATAAAAACTAATTAAAATTCGAAAAAACACTCAATTTTAGGGGAAACTTGGGATTTGTATTCCCCATGACTCGTTGACTCAATTACCCTAGGTAAAATAACTTTAATCGGTGAATTGCATACAAGATAATAACTTAGGTTCTTCTAGACCTCTTGTGAAGGTGAAGGTCGAATTTCACCATGGTGCTTGGTCGGCCACCATGGTGTGCCAACTAACCATTACCTATTGTCCCAGTCAACTTCCCCTTGGTCAGGTTTGGTCAATTAGACGGGAAAAATATCAACCAAATCTTGTCATCTACTTCCCTTTTCCTATTCGTCACTACCTTGGTCAGGATCATGATAGTAGGTAGGGTTTGGTGTTTGTCACCATCCAACAACATTAATCATGAAGGGAAATAAACAATACATGCAAAACCCTAATCATAGACATGCACAAAACCAAGGTCATCTCAAGTCAACTACCCATGGTTCCCACAACCCCAAGCTGTGGGTATTTAGATACTCATGGCTAAGATAAAACACATAAAAATGCATATAATAGTCATAGTTGAGAGTTTAACCAATAACAATGGAGAAGATAAGCACCACAAGTTGCAAATCCACAAGCTTTATTGATCAACAATGAGTACAAAGCAAGATTTGCAATCCCCAAAATGGGTTTTCCAAAGAGAACAATAATCTACTCTAAAAACCTAAGAAAAGCTTCAAAATGTAATGGAGAAATGTCTACTATTAAAAAAAACTTCTTTTGAAAACCTAACTCAAACTATTTATAGTATTTACAAAATCAAAGAGAACAAGAATCTCCTCTAAAACCTAAGAAAAGCTTCAAAATATATTGGAGAAATGTCTATTGTTTGAACTCTCTTCCAAGAACCTAACTTAAACTATTTATAGTATTTACAAAACAACCCTACGAATTATGCACAAAAGACAGTTGTCATCTGATAAAGTTTGCAGTTATGACTCGTAGGTTGGCCTATGAGTCATTGTCGAGGCCTCGTATTAGGTTCTTGACATCTTGGACTGAACTGGCATGACCCATAGGTACGAGTCATTACTTGAGCTACGACTCGTATGCTGGTCTCATAGTATTGGTCTTTAGTTTTTTGTCCAATATTTTGGCTCTTTAATTCTTGCTACAAGTCCACCTATATGAGTCATAGTGTTTATTAAGACTTATAGGCCGTAGGGATGACCTTTACTTGACAGATGTTTTGTTTTTGGTCTCTGATTCCTGCTACGACATGACCTATGACTCGTAGGTGGGCTCGTGCGGCCTATCCTTCAGCAAAATATGCAACCTTTTTTCAAAATCATGCCAAACTAACGTTTTTGCAAGATTAACATAAAAACAAATCAAAACACTAAAAAGTCGCTTTAAGAACTCAAAAAATCCCTTGTTTTAGGTGCCAAATGTGTTGTAACTTGACAACACATCACTATCCAAAATTTGAACCAGAACCTCTTCATATGCCAAATTATCTTCAACCACACCCACAACATCAAGAGGCATAATAACATTCGGATCACCCATACATTTCCTCAACATAGACACATGAAATACCGGATGAACCAAATCCATTTCTCTAGGCAATTTCAACTCATAAGTTACCTTGCCAATTGTCCTCATTACCCTATAAGGGCGCACATATCTTGGGCTCAACTTTCCCTTCCTACCAAAATGAACCACACCCTTCATGGGTGATGCCTTTTGTAAGGACCCACATATTTTGGGCTCAACTTTCCCTTTTTACCAAAATGGACCACACCCTTCATGGGTGACACCTTCAAATAAACCCAATCACCAACTTGGAATTCAAGATCCATTCTCCTCATATCGGGATAGGACTTTTGGCGACTTTGGGCCATCTTCAACCTTTCTCTAATCATCCTAACCTTCACAAGAGCCTCCATAACCAGATGTGATCCCAATAAAGCTACCTCACCTACCTCAAACTAACCAACCAGTGATCTACAACATCTCCTATATAGAGCCTCAAAAGGAGCCATACTGATACTAGAATGGTAGCTATTGTTGTAGGCAAACTCAATCAACAGAAGATGATCATCCCAACTACCTTTAAGCTCCAACACATGCTCAAAGCATATTTTCAAGGGTTTGGCTAGTCCTTTCAGCTTAGCCATCAGTTTGAGAGTGGAAGGCCGTAGAAAGCTTAACTCTAGTACCAAGATCCCTTTGGAAAGATCTCCAAAAATGTAAAGTAAATTGAACCCCACAATCTGATCTGATGGACAAAGGAATCCCATGCAAGCTCACCAAGTGATGAATGTATAACCTTGCATAATCTTCAGCCCTATATGTGGTCTTAACCCATAGGAAGTAAGCCGATTTTGTCATTCTATCAACGATAGCCCAAATGGAATCAAAACCATTTCTACTCTTGGGCAACCTAACCACAAAATCCATATTAATCACCTCTCACTTCCAAGTAGGAATCTTTGTGTCTTGGGTTAGGCCAACCAACCTTTGATGCTTGGCTTTGACTTGTTGATAACTGTGACAATCGAAAACGAATTTGGCAATGTCCCTTTTCATGCCTTCCCACCAATACACCTCTCTAAAGTCTCTATACATCTTGGTGGAATTGGGGTGGATAGAATAAGAAGAGTTATGGGCCTTATCAAGGATTTTTCTATCAAGCCATCAACAAATGGTAAACACAACCTACTTTGGTACCAAAGGGCACCATCTCCCCCTTGGGAGAAAACATCTACCTTGCCCTCTTTCACCAAGGCCTTCAACTCTAACAAAGAGGGATCAAGATCTTGTTTTGCCATTACTTCATCAACCGAAGAAGACCTAGAACCATCCATAATAACAATATCACCACTACCAAGCTCCTCAAATCTAACCCCTAGCCTAGCCGACCGATGCACTTCCCTAGCCATCTACTTCTCACCACCATCAACACGAGCTAGGCTACCCATGGACACCCTACTCAAAGCATCCGTCACCATATTTGCCTTACCCGGAAGATAACACACACTTATATCATAATCTTTAAGAAGTTATACCCACCTTCTTTGCCTCAAGTTGAGATATTTTTGAGTGAAGACATATTGGCGGCTCTTATGATCACCAAACCAACTCTAGAAGCATCACAATACACCACAAGTCCCAAAAACCCATCCTGTAGTGACAATATAGGGGTGGACACAAGGTTATCTTTCAAGGTTTGGAAGCTCCTCTCACATTGATAGGACCATACAAACTTAGCCTTCTTTGTAGTCAATTTTATCATAGGGGAAGCATTAGAAGAGAACCCACTCACAAACCTCCGGTAATAGCCCGCTAAGCCCAAGAAACTCCTAATATCCGATGGGGTCAATGATCTAGGCCAATTTCTAATAACATCGGTCTTTTAAGGATTCACCTTTATACCATCCTCCGACACCACATACCCTAGGAAACCAACCTCCTTCAACCAAAATTCACACTTTTTATATTTAGCATACAATTTCTCAAAGTCCATGAAGATGGCCAGTGTATTGGTCAACCCAAAAGATATCACAATAAACTCATAATGCCCATATCTAGTCCGGAAGGCCATCTTGGAAATATCACACTCCCTCACATTCACTTGATGATACCCAGATCAAAGATCAATCTTAGAGAAATGGCTAGCCCCTTGAAATTGGTCAAACAAATCATTAATCCTTGTATAAGGATACTTATTCTTGAGGGTGACCCTATTGAGTTGCTGGTAGTCAATACACATCCTAAGGGACCTATCCTTCTTTTTCATAAACAACACCAGTCCACCCTAAGATGATTGGCTAGGCCTAATGAACCCCTTCTCCAACAAGTCTCTTAATTGTTCCTTTAACTCTTTCAACTCTGTCGGGGCCATACGGTAAGGAGGAATATAAATGGGTTATCGGGAAGAAGATCTATACCAAAATCTATTTCACTTTCGGAGGAACATCAGGAAGGTCATTTGGGAAGACATCAAGAAACTCATTTACAATCAGAACCGACTCTATGGGAAGGACTTTAGACTCTACATCTCTAACCCTCACAAGATGGTAAAGACATCCGTTAGAGATCATCTTACGGGCATTAATGCAAGAGACTAATATACTCTTGGCCACCATATCTTGACTCTCCACTCAAGGACGGGTTCATTTGAAAATTGAAATTTGACCCTATGGGTTCTACAATCAATAGAAGCATAGTAGGCGTGCAACTGATCCATCCCAGAATGACATCAAAATCAACCATGTCTAACTCAACAAGATCACAAGGCAACATTTTATGCAATATGCAAATACTATAACTTCTATAAACTTACTAGCAACAGTAGAAGCACCAATAGGAGTAGACACCTTATATGACTCATGTAACAACTTGGGGTCAACATGAAACCTTTTGGCAACAAAGGGGGTAATAAAAGAAAGAGTGGCCCCTGCATAAATAAATGCATACACATCAAAGTCAAAGGTTTCCAACATTCCTGTAATAATGTTAGGGACTTCATCAACCCCTTGCTTCCCATGCAAAGCATAAAACCAATTGTGCCTTGGGGCACTATCTTGGTGGCCACCTCTCCCCAAAGGGACCGGATTAGCACCTTGAGAATGAACCTCCTTACCCTTATTACAATTTCGAGGGCAATAAATTGCCTTATGTCCCATTTCCCCACAACCAAGCACCCGCATCCCTCAAGCATAGGCCACCATGACCCTTACTACACTTTAGATATACATCAATAGGAATCATACCCCTACCACCTTGGTCCGTCAGAAAAGCATTTGCAACCCTCTTTTGAAATGCATGAGAAGACCCTTGGCCTCATTGGAACCAGCCACTCTTTTGGAACTTTCCCTCAAAATAGGCCCTTTTGGCCTCATGACCCCTATCTCTTCCTCAATTTCTCCTATAACATTTGTTCGGTATAAGTCACCAAACATGACAGGTCCATGTGACTAATCAACATGGCAGACCAATATTCTTCACTAATTCCATAACAAATTTGTTCATGCTCGACCTTGGGTTGGCAATTATGTGAGGAGAAAACTTTGAAAGTTGGGTGAACTTGAGGGTATACTCCCTCATACTCATAGACCCTTATCTCAAATTCATAAATCCTACAAACTTAGCTTCCCTAAGTTCAAGGGGGAAGAACTGATTGAGGAAGGCCACCTTGAACTCCTCCCAAAGCACCGCACAATTGACTCTCTTTTCCTCCTTCCATTGGTTGTACCATATTTGTGCTACTCCTTTGAGTTGGTAAGTCGCCAACTATGCCTTATCCTCTAGCCTCACACCCATAATAGACAAAATCTTGTAAACCTCATTAATAAATTCTTGAGGATCCTCACTCATCTTTGATCCATAGAATTCTGGGAGATTCATACTTATGAAGTCTCTCACCCGAGAGGCTGGGGTAGGAGCATGAGGGGCTTGGGCCCCTTGATTGGCTTNTATTTGATCCATAGAATTCTGGGAGATTCATACTTATGAAGTCTCTCACCCGAGAGGCTGGTGTAGGAGCATGAGGGGCTTGGTCCCCTTGATTGGCTTGATTAGCCACCACTTGTACAAGCAAGGTGAGAGCATCCCTAAGCTCTCCATTGGCTGATTGCTCCTCGGCTATGCAGGCTCATCTCTCTCTTGTGTTAGGCATGATCTAGCATAGGAAAGAACAAGAATTAGGGAGGAAAGCTTACTTCAACTCTATAACATGACTTAGAATATGAAGAGGGGAAACAATTCCTAAAACGTCTCATAGCCTCCTACTCATAATTGTGGTGCACAACATAACCATGAATAGGACTTTAATCAACATGATGTGTTGGAATCTGAGGATCTAACAACCTAGTGCTCTGATACAACCTTTGTCATGACCCAAGCCTAGGGCTTAGACATGACCGACGGATGGGGAACCCAAAGTAACCCTAAATAAGCCTCATAGCATATCATTACACATCATTGATCATGAAAACAATTAAAATGACAATAAGAAATAAGCATAAACAAGGTAATTAGGGTAAAGAATAACTATTCGTATCATAACATCAAGAAACAAGTGAGTCAAGACTCATAACATAGATGCATAATATGTCAAACAACACCTCTACTACATAGATAAGAGTGGGGGACAAGACAAGCCACCGGGCTCACCCTTATAGTCAATACATAACTAAAAGAAAGATAGTCTTAATACATAACAAGAGTTCATAAACAACGTCTCCGAAGTGGAGCACTCACCAACAAGCTTGTAGGACAATCAAACTAACCACGTGGAGGAGGAGGATGATCAAGCGATGCACTGATTCCTACATGGTGACATCATATAGGCATAAAGTATGCGTTAGTATATTTGAATGTACTAAGTATGTAGGATGCAATGCAACAAATGATAGGTATTATAGGCAAAATGGATAATCATAAGCAATAGATAGCATACTAAAAATATGACATGTATGAATGATACTTGAAGTAAAATCATGCTTACATAAAAAATAATACTTACATATAAAATAATACGAGTATAAGGAGTGACTATTATAGTACAAGCCAAGGCTTACCAGCCTCTTGGATAGGCGCATGAGGTACAAACCGCTTCGTGAGCTTGATGGAGTACAAACCCCCCAACAAGGTTGTTGGAGTACAAACTCCTCAATGGGTTGATGGAGTACAAACCCCCCAATAGGTTGATGGGTACAAACCTCAACAAGGTGACCCAGGCCTACCACCCCTCGAATTAGGCAATCAAGGTACTAATCCCTCAACAAGATTACCCGGGACTATAACTCCCTGAGTTAGTCTCGATCATTCCCAACACTATAGTGATAATATCATATATATACTCCTTTCATAATCATATACATACAATCCCTTTCATCATCATTCTGTTATCATTTCATCATCATATAATTATTCAACTAATAAGACATGTATATGACTTTCAATTCCTCAAAAAACTATAACCGAACATTTTATCAAACACTTAGTGCTAGTGTAAAATTATGCAATTCAAGAGTGAAATCATGTAGAAAATTCAATGTAAAACCTTCAATGAATACTTGGTAACACCCTCAAGCAATATACATCAAAACCTTTCATCAAATCTTACAATAGACCTTGGTTTTATAGCTCAAAACATAGCAAAACAATCACAATTTCATAAACCCAAACATAATGTGCAATGATTTTTATAATAAATATGACCCATGAGTAAATCATCTTTAAATCATGCAAGTTTAAGTAAAAGAAAGCTTGGGTATCATGGGTGAAAGGAACCCATGAAAGAAAGCCACATACCTTAGCTTCTGATATGAACTTAATGAAGATTGAAGATGGAGACTTGAAGCTTGAATGCAATCCTTAGGAATCTTAAAATGGGTTTGAGACTTGAGTTTAGGAGTAAAGTATTTGGCTAAGTGTTTGAATAAGTATTGGGGAGTTTTTAGAATGATATGAGGGTGAAAAATAGCTGAGTATTGGTATTTTCATGTTCGGAAACACTTAGGTCTAAGACTTAAAAGTGTTGGACCAAAGTCAAAACTAGACCAAAAACAACACTATTGCGCGCCCTTGGCGCGTCTTGCTAGGGGCACGAAAAGCTCTTTAGAAATTGCATTTTGGAAACTTTGAATTTTGATATGATTGCTCTAAAATTGGGGTTAGACCCATTCCCCACTCAAAATGACCCATGAACAAGAATATGAAGTCAGATTTTTGATATCGCGGATGGATTTTGAAATTATGGAAATTATGATTCTGGACACTTTCGAGGCATATTTTCGGGCACTTTTTGGGGTCGTTACACCTACACCACCTCAGGAATCACTATCATATTCGAATGCTCTATCTAGTAGATGGTGTATTGAGGGCTTGCTGGCCATTTACACAAAGGGCATACGAGAGTATGAGTAGGGTAGACTAGGTCATTCTATTTTTTATGAGTCCTGGATCATTACTTCGAAATTGGATAGTGTCCCTGACCTGTAGGGAACTATTAGCAAATACGGGCTCTAATTGCTAGCGAGATCATCGAGGAAGTATGCCCCGACCATGGTTCATGAGTTTTATGCTTCTTATGCAGCCACAGTTCTCAGCACAATTCCTAAGGTGAAGAATCCCCTCACTCAGCCCATACAGATACATACTAGAGTGAGGAGTCGACAGGTGGACATCTCTGCGACTACCATCCGCCCATGCTATTCGGGTTTGAGTTCCTAGCCCCTAGATTTACAACAGAGTATTATAGGAGATTGGGGTAGACCAGGGATAAGGCCTTGATGAGAGATCAGGCTTGTATGGCCAGCTTAATAAGATGGGTCATCGACCAGATTGCAAAGCAGGATTCGAATCCTGAGTGGATAGCTACGTTGGCATCGACAGGGACTATTATAAAGGTCCCAGTCAACTTTACTACAAAATTTTGGTGGGCTGTGGTGAGATCACAAATGTAGCCCGCACTTAGTGATAATATTCTTACATCGGAGCATGTTGTTTTGGTTGCTAACATCTTGGCTGGCTATGAGATCGATTGGGCCAACCTCATTTGCGGAACTTCCCATGCTCGATCTATAGAGTATATATGGAGTTGGGGGTAGAGATACTACACCATCTGGACACACTGATAAAGGTCTAACATACTTTGGCTACCAGCCTGATTAAGACTAAGAAAATTTAGTGGCCCTCCAACGAGCACAATGCTCGTCCACACAGAAGCCAGAGATATTTATGGCAGCACCACCATCTGAGCCATCCCTCATAGCATATCATTACACATCCTTGGTCACGGAACAATTAAATGACATTTGAAGAATAGAAATAAGGGAAAAAAGGGCTAAGGGAGGACTTGTCATAACATAGAGTCAAGAGATATTAGAATTAACTCATGGCATAAATACATAGCTCTGTCCAATAACACCACTACTACATAGATAACGACGGAGGCCAAGACATACAACCGGGCTCACCCTTATAGTCATAGGTAAATGATAAAGTAAAGAGAATCTTAATATATAGTTAATATCAACATAAACTAAGGTCCCCAAAATGGAGAACTCACCAACAAGCTTGGAATAGCACCACCTAACCAAGTGGAATAGGAGGATCAAATTGGGCACTAGCTCCTACATGGTGACATCATGAAGGCAAGAGTATGCATTAGTACATTTGAATGCCAAAGTATGCGGGATGCAATGCAACAAAGAATAGGCATCATAACTAAAATGCATATCAATAGACAATAGGCATAATATAGTAATATGGCATGTATGATCAATGCTAGAGTAAAACATGCTTGAGTAAATCATGCTAATGCAACAATAGATAAGCATCATAATCCAAAATGCACAACGATAGACAATAGGCATAATATAGAAATATGACATGTATTATCAATGCATAAGTAAAACATGCTTAAGTAAATCATACTCATATAATATATCATATGTGAAGAAGAGACCAAGCTGGCTTTCCAACCTTGGTTGGTTGATGATGGTCACACCCCAATCATCCTAGGTGGCGAGGTATAAACCCCTTAGATGGTTGATGAGTACAAACTGCCAACTCAGTTGATGATGGTCACACCCCAATCATCCTAGGTGGTGAAGTATAAACCCCTCACATGGTTACTCGAGCTCTTATCCCCCGGATTGGGCATGGTCTAGTGCAACAATTTATATAAGATTCATCATAAGCTCTAATACAACACCATATGCAGGAATAATCATATACATAAGCTCATTTCATCATCACAAGATCATTCATATCATATATCATGCTTTGGACCTTCAATTTCTCAAGAAATCATACCAGGCATTTTTATCAAACACCTTGGGTGTGTGTAATGGGGGTAAAAGAGCATGCAATTTTGACATAAAATCATATAGGAAAATCAGTGGTAAATCCTTTACTTAATACCTTGCAACACCCCCAAGACATTCATATCAAAAATCCTCATCAATTCCAATATTAGATATAAGATTTGAAGCTCAAAACATGCTAAAACAACCATAATTTCATGAGCTAAAGTCATTGTGCAGTAAATTTCTTAATATACAAGTCCCACATGTAAAATAAACTTTAAATCATGCAATAGCTAAAGTCATTGTGCAGTAAATTTCTCAATATGCAAGACCCATATGTAAAATCAACTTTAAATCATGAAATATTAATCAAAAGAGGGTTTAGGCACCGTGGGTGGAAGGACCCAATGATTCAACACCACATACCTTAGGTTTAGAGTTGCTTGTAATTGAGATTGGGAAGAATGGAGGCTTGGAAATGATCTTGGAATCAAATCTTGTTCTTAGGTTTCCTTGAAATTGAATTGAAGCTTGATGGAGACTCTTCAAAGGATTTAAGAGTGTAATTGAGATTAGAGTAATGAAATTGGGTCCTTAAGATTAGAGTTAAGGTCTTCTAGGAAGGTTAATATAGCTTAAAAAGTCAAAAAGGGTCATTAGGATAATTAACATTTACGAAAATACCATTAGTGAACGGATGGAAAAAATGGCAAAGTGTCATCTCAATGGAGACTTCACTGGCTTTATGGCACTCCACAAGTCGTGTAGAGTGCCCTTGTGAAGTGCCTTAGTGAAGAAAATGGAAGCTGGGAAACTTGAAAAAATTGACATCTCGTCACTTTGACGGCCACTTTCACGAACCGTGTAGTGTTACACGGACTGTGTACTGGTATATCCCACCTCATCTAGGCAAGAAAATTTTGTTGGCCACCACACGCCTAGGTGATATGGCCCGTACCCCTTCACACGAGCTGTACAAGGTGACACTGCCCGTATAGGTGCCCATAGGGCATCACTACACGGGAGGGTCTCAGAAAAGCTGTCATAACTCCTTCATCTGATGTCAGAATGAGGTGAAACAAAGTGGGTTGAAAAGCTAACTCAGAGGGATTGCATTTGACATGTTGTGGGCCACCCAGTTCTAAATATACTAAGATTTATACTAGTTTAAAGTTGACTCTTATATGAAATAACACCCAAAACTCAACTTGGAGGTAAGTCTTGAACTCATTTAGGTACTAGAAATCTCCCATGAATCTAGTACACCCCCAACCTAACCAAATGAGGCTTGAAACACGGATACACAAGAGCATAAAGTTATGGGGTGTCATAGGCTCACACCCATAGATGCCTACATAGATGCTTTTGAGAGGTGGGTCCAGCAAAGCCTTAGCACAGCACGACCAATAGATATGAAGGCCCTTCAGAAGGAGATCTAGCAACTTTGGGTCAACTTAACAATAGCTTTGGCAGCATCGGTAGTGTTCTCACTACTTGAGACTTTGGTGCTAGTGGTTGATCTACTTGCTCCAGAGGACCCATCATAGACTTCCTTCAGGAAGAGGCCCCATGTTGATGATCCAGACCTAGTTAGACTATAGGTGGGAATGATAGAGGAGCAGAGACAAGAGCTTGCCAGGATACGCTTGAGGCATGATGAGGAGTTGAGGTAGGCACATTGATGTAGCCCAAGCTACACCTCTATATTGAGACTAAAGAACTCGTTGTCAAGATATATAACCTAACCAAGGATAGGGTCAAATCCCACAGGGAATATGGTAGACTTAGAAGCATTCTATTACAATTCAGAGTGATTAATCAACTTATCTCCCAAGGAAGGGGGTTTATAATAACTACTAAATGTAATTCTAAACTAAGACAAGAGTTAAACCAATATGAAATGAACCAGGGTACCGTGTTTAGTATTACCAAATAATTGAATTTTTTTCCAGTATGTAGCATGCAAAATGGTAAGTTAAGTTCACAAAACCATTATTCTAGGCGAGAGGTAAATTTCACTACATGATTTGGTCCATCCCCGTGGTGTGACATTACTAATCCTTACCTATTATCCCAGTACAACCTCCCCTTGGCCCAGTTCGGTTGATTAGACGAGAAACTTTTATCCAACCTGTTAATTAACCACTTTTCCTATTCATTAGTACCTTGATCTAGTCAGTAACACTAGGTGGGTTCTAATGTTGGCCATTATTAGAAAGCATTCTATACGAAGAGAATTAATTAATACATATATGCATACTTTTTGAGAATTATGAATTATCTGGTTCTACCTTGTTAGTTCTTCATGGTTCCTACAACCCTAGTTGTGGAGTTAGCTACTCATGATTAGTGTAAATGCAAGACTTATGAATTTGAATAATACAATTGAGCACTTACACAAGAGAATTAAGCACAATGAATCCAACTCTTCAATGAGAATCAGAAGATTTAAATTAGAAGATGACATAATGTTTTTACAAGTGTTTTTCAAACTTTCTAGTGTTTCTCTATTGTTACCTCTTCGTTCTATATGAAGAACAACCTAAACCTATATATAGTGTTTAAAACACAAAACCAAAATGAATTAGAATAACTGGGTTGGCAAGCTCCATGAGGTACTCTACGGGCCCTATAGCAGTTTATGGCTTGTGATCGAGCTTTTGTGAACTATTGCTTCAAGTTTTGACTTTTCTTCTACAACACTCCTCTATGGCTTATATCACATTCTATGGCTCATAGGAGGTTTCGCCTGATGGAATTTCAACAAGTCCCTATTTTTTGATCCTTAGGGTACGATACCAAGTCTATAGCTTGTAAAGTCTTCTATGACTCACCTGCATGTTTGTAGACTCAACTTTAAAAATACACCCTTCAACGGAATTGCACATGAAATCCCCTTTACAGCTCATAGAATACTCTATGACTCATAAAGAGTCTCATGGATCATCACTTTCAAAACTTCTGCACACTTGGCCTAAAAATAGTGCCAACCCTAAAATCTTGCAAAACAAACATAAAAATACATCAAACCTACTAACATCACATTGAGAAGACACAAAATTTCAAGTTTTAAGCAACAAAAGTTTTGTATTTTGACAGTACATCAATACTCTCAGCTTAAAATTGTTGCTTTTTCTCAAGTGACAGACTCAATCTACATAAACAGCATAGTAACACACATACCTCAATCTAATGGCATACATCATATCAAACTTAAGCATAGATACCACACCACTTACAAAATACAATCAGATAGCTATCCAACAAAATGAACACAGATCAATGCATGGACAATGCAACTTTGACAAGCGAGGGAACCATCAACAAGCCACAATCACTGAATGAGTATAATGTTAACAATGTAATTTAAGTTCCCTCAGAAAAAGAATTCAAATATATCACTAACAATGATGTGTTTATGTATAACCTTGGGACAATGCAAAATTACTCACTCTCACAAAATACATTAATATATCATGCTCAATACCATATGCTTACCCTTATACTCATGACTATGACCTTTGACTACTTGGATTAGGATCACTTTAGAACTTCACAGGCTTGTAACGTAGGCTCAGGGGACTTTTGTATGATATTTTGGGAACACAGTGAATAAAGGCCCTCCTTGACACTGTATTTTTCTACACTTTTGCCCTATTAACACTGTTAATTTTAGTTCCATTCTCCCTTTCTCCTATTTCAAGCTTTTATGGGTGTTTTCTTTTCATTTTTCAACTCTTTGCCTTGTATTTATACTTTATTTTTCTTTTTAATTCATAGCTAAGGCATCACTCCTTTTTATTGCACCCAATACACATTGTTTCTCTATTTCCATGTATCAAAAACTTCCCCCTTCATTTTGTATTTTACCCTTACACCAACCACTCTCAACTTAGGCTTTTGGCCTGAGTTGAGGTGCATAATATCCAACCTAAGAA
Organism: Solanum virginianum; assembly: GCA_000787875.1. Classification (NCBI taxonomy): domain Eukaryota; kingdom Viridiplantae; phylum Streptophyta; class Magnoliopsida; order Solanales; family Solanaceae; genus Solanum; species Solanum virginianum. The sequence goes on from DF359330.1 coordinate 71,766, forward strand.
CTAGGGCCACTTTTGGCAGCCACCTTCAACTTACGTTTTTTTCCTAAGTCAAGGTAAATAATGTTCAGGGAAGGACCAGGGCCAATTTTAGGATTTTACATCTAATAAGGCAAGGTCACTTAGGTTTTTCCAAAGAAAAGGTACATGTCGGGCTCACACATTAGGATCAATGGATTTTTCTCACATTTTGTTTGTTATTTAGGCTAAGTGGACTGTTATGAACAACAACCTAAGATCCTTTCCTAATCAACCAACCTAAAGTCTAAATCAGAGTAATAGGGCAAGTTCTAAATTGAAACACAATATAAGAATTAAGCAAATTATGCTTACATTCACATGGCACTGGTTACACTATCAACATAGATTCTCAGATCACACTTTCTATCTCAATTTTAGCCTTATAAAAAAAGCACTATCGACATAATTAAACATGCATGGTTGCTCTCTAGACTAACTAATAATAAATTTGGCGGTTATATATTTCATAACAAAGCAAGAAAAAGCATATATGCCATAGAAATTAGTACTATATGCTATCAAATACTACGTACACATCCTAAACATACCGGTTCAACATAAAGTAAATATCTATGGGAAAAAGAACTCAGGGAAAAAATCCCCTAGGATAAAATATTTGAGGTAGTTATAGGCCAAGGCTACTAAGACTTCACTGAGGCCTATAACTATCCACACTCCATCGAAAAAGAGGTGCATTGTCCTTAATGCACACAAAAACACAAAATAAAGCACTAAGGTGAAAAGACACATATATGGGCACCTAAGCGCCAATGTGTGTGGATGAGTTAGGCCACTCTCAACTTTCTTGGTGGCCTTCTTAGCAGTAGAACCATGACCGGAAGGGCCAAAACTCCTCACCCTCTCGAGCACTTGAGCCTATGTTATCCCCTCTTAGTGCCTCAACTAGTTCATGACAAGCTCTACCTCCTCCTGCTCTGTCAGTCCTGCATGCAACTGCACTGTATCTGGATCATCATCAGTATAGGGCCTCTTCTCAAGGGAAGGCTGTGAAAGCTCCTCAGGAGAAAATAAATCCACTATCGGCATCGGGCGCGTAGTCTGTAGGAATACCACAAGTACTGCTAACACTGCAGCCATGTCGACCTGGACCTGCTGGATCTCTATTTGTAGGGCTATTATATCGACTGACCATTATGTACTCAAGCTCTATTGGACACTCAACTCAAAAGCATCAATACTGCTATCCAGGCTAAAAGTTGATCTAGAATAGTAGCGACCATGTATGCCTGCATGCATCCCTCGGGCTTTGTAATAGCCTGGCAGACCCAGAGCCTGATCTACTGAACTAACTGAGTCAACTTAGACTCAATATGGGCCAGCCACTGTGCCATGGCCTGAATAGATGTCATGGAAATATAAACCATGCCGGTGGATTCTATCTCTGTAGGAGTGGCTTGTAAGACAGAAGTAGTAGTAGTGGGCCCCTTCTCCATATCTATCTCAGTCTGTGGGGGCCTCTCTGTATAGTAGTAGCACTAGTGGTAGTGGGGGTGGAACCTCAAGAGGTGGCTTTGATGCGAACATCTCTAGAATAAGAGCGGGTTGGTGCAGTGCTTGTTGGAGTGCCACTGGGTTCTCCTCAGCCTTAATCAGGCTGGTATCCAAAGTGCAGTGGACCTCAATAAATTAGTCAAACTAATATAGATTCTCCACCCTCGACTCTAGACAGATTCTGTAGATCAAGCATGGAAAGAGGATGGAGATAGATGTCACGACCCAACCCCGTAGGCGGTGACTATTGCTCGAAATGGGCACCCAGACACGAACACAAGCCAAGTTACAAATGGATGACTTATATTTTAAAAAACATTTTGGCAGAGTTTCCTTTGTTTTACAGACTATCTAACATATTCCTATATCAACAGATTCCAATAGCGACCAGACAGACTCAACAGATCAACATATATACATATACGGGCTGACAAGGCCGCCATAGCGGTAAAGCCGCTCAACATACACATCACGCAGTTCTAACCATACAGACTAGGCACAACCCAAACATATATACATATCCACAAACCTCTAAACAGACTGCCAGAATTATAGGATGGGATAGGGCCCCGTCGTACCCACGAATAAATGTATATGCAAAATAAGGAACAAGTGTATGTACCAAAAGTAGGCTCCAAAGTAAGCAGAGCACTTCAAATAGCAGATAGATGTCCTAAGCTGGTGGGTCACTAAACTATACGTCGGTACCTGCGTGCATGAAATGCAGCCCCTAAAAAGGAGGGTCAATACGAAATAAGTACCGAGTATGTAAAGCAGAATGTACAGAATATAAATTTGAGTAACAATCAAAATAAAAGTATGAAAGTCAAATGCATATCCAAAAATAACAAAAATGTTTACTTTCAAAAATACCAAATCATGCCTAACGCACAGGAACGATGGTCGCCCGCCCATCAATGGCGCCATACCATAGCATAACACCAGAAAGTTGCAAATTTCCGAATCCCCATCACATATCATAATACAGAAATAACGTATGTGAGCCAAGCGTTACATATCGCCATCCCTGTACTCACATAGCATAATACAGATATAACATGAGTAAGTCGGGCGTTACATATCGCCGTCCTCGAACTCACCCCAAATCCAGCCTATCACCAAACATAACAGAATATGCAGTGACCTAGGCATTACGTATCATCATCCCTATACTCACTGCCAAACACAACCTGACACCCGAGTATATTATAATGCGTATGTTAATCAATCGGCCCGAGAACCGGCGAATGATATCATAATAGGCACAAGCAGAGTAGTGAGTAATCATATGCATAAAATCCTTGTCATAAGTCCAAAAGGTAAGCAAAATAATCATATTTGAAACTGGAAGCATAATTATTACATTTCTTTCAAAAGGTCTCAAATTTGCATAAAAAGGGCATTGCGGGACCTACGGATGAGTGGAGACCCAAACCGGCCTAAATTGTGAAGAACACACTCATCCTAAGTCATACAAACTCCAACAAGGAATTTCAAAGCAATCCGAGCCTTTCTAGAAAAGTTATGGACATTAGAAGTTTTTAAAAATAGTTAGAGAATAACTTCTTTCCAAAAACTAATCAAATTTCACATATTCTTGCAACTTATAAATTCCAAAGACATAGGAGTCAATATTATGACAAATTAACATAAGAATGCCAAGGAACAAATACGAATCATACACATACTAGGATTGCATGAATAGAGTTCTCTTGAGGCTCGCATCATGGCCTATTTTTAAGATGCCAAGGAACAAATACGGATCATACATATGCTCGGATTGCGTGAATAGAGTTCTCACGAGACTCACATCATGGCCTATTTTTAACTAAGACATGCCAAAAGGAAAGATTGCTTTACAAAAATTCCAATTTTTGCTCCTAATTCTACAAAAAATTGGGCAGCATTTCCCCTTAAAATAAGCCACCTCGAGAATTCAACTCGGCTCAATCAACCAACAACAATAACAACAACAACCCAACAATATAAAAAATTAATCCAAATGACAATATAGCAACAATAGCTCTAATTATCATCACTTGACCATGTTTAAAAATCCGGTTAACAAACTATATACACATATGGATGATTCCCAATCATTCCTTCATCCTATAATGATCATATTACACTAACTAAGCACCAATTCATAGTTCCAACACAATACAACACCACACCTCACACATACACTCACATGGCCATAACACCTTCACACACAATTCACTTCTAACATTCCATATTTCATAAATTTCCTTCATTTTAACATACTATAACATACATACAACCTTTATAACACATAAAACAAGATTAAATCTTACCTTTCCAGCTCAACTCCACAAATGAGCTAAGGTTCCAAGGATGAGAAAATAGATGCTTACTTGCTCCAACAACACCTTCAAGCTACTTAGGGGCCTCAATATAGTAGGTTTGTATAAACAAAATAATTTTGTAGTGAAAAACACTAAATTTCAAGTTTTCCTGTTCATGGCCGAGAGCTTCACCCAGAAGTTCTTCAACTTGCTTCTTGTTTTTTTTTGGCTAAGTATAGAAATAAAAATGAAATAAAGATAAGGGTCATCTTATATCTATATATATATATATATATATATATATATATATATATATATATATATATATAT
>DF359330.1:78793-94688 GCA_000787875.1 Solanum virginianum
CTCCCCAGGGTGACGTACTAGGCCGAATAAAGCCCTTCTCCAATAGATTCCTCAGCTATTCTTTCAATTCCTTTAATTCTGCTGGTGCTATTCTATACGGAGGAATAGAAATAGGCTAAGTGCCTGGCAGCAGAGCTATAGCAAACTCTATCTCCCGTTCGGGGGGAAGGCCTAGAAGCTCATCTGGAAATACATCTGGGAAATCATTTATGACTGGGATAGACTGAAAAGTCGGTGTTTCTGCCTCTAGATCATGTACACGGACCAAATGATAAAGATAACATTTTCTTATCATTTTCCTTGCCTTGAGGTATAAAATAAACTTACCTCTTGGCGACGCGGTACTACCTGCCCTCTCAATGACTGGTTCCCCTGGAAATGGGAAATGGACTATTTTTTTTTGATAATCAACATTAGCATAACAAGAAGCTAGCCAATCTATACCTATAATCACATTGAACTCAGTCATATTTAATTCTACCAGATTGACCTTAGTGCAGCGGCCACAAACAAATACCAAACAATCTCTATAAACGCGACTGGCAATAATAAAATCCCCTACTAGTGTGGCTACCTCAAAAGGATCTATCGACTCAGACTCTATCCCTATTTTATTATCAACCAGAGGAGAGATATATGATAATGTAGAACCCGTATCAATTAGTGCATACACAGCTCGAGAAAAAACTAATAATATACCTGTGATAATATTCAGCGATGCCTCCTGGTCCTGCCGGCTGGCCAATGCATAAGTATGGTTCACAGGACCGCTAGACCTAGGAACTCCACCACGACCCCTATTTCGACCTGCTAGCGCTGGTATACCTCGCCCTGCATGGCGCATGGCTATCAAAGATGAAGATGAACCACCGGTTGACCCGGTAGACTGAGCTACACCATCTGCACCACCTTTGACCGGACAATCTCTCATCTGGTGGCCCTGACGACCATACACAAAGCAAGCACCGATGGTGTGAAAACACTCCCTGGGGTGCTATCTCCCACAATAAGAACACGGAGGTCTTGGGGGTCTTATCTGGTGGCTAGAGCCTCTATCCGGCTGTGAACCTGCAACCCTAGAGTTCGGGCCTGCCCTTGAATAACTGACGCCCTCTAAACTCCTGCTGGTGAACTGTGGGGGCGTACCCCATACTGGCTGGGGAGGATATCTGCTCTGCTGCTACTGGGACTACCTACCTCGATAATCCCCTACATATCCAGATGACCTAGCCCTCTTGGACTGACCTCTGTCATCCACTCTATTAGTTTGACGCCCCCTGTAGTAGTCCTCCATGCCTTGGGCATAGGCCTGAATACGAGAAATGTCCATGTCGGTCTGGGCCGCCATCACTAAGTAACTATCGATGTAATATGGGTCCAACCCCACTATATACCGGTGCATCCGATCAGTCATATTAGCAACATGTGTGAGTGCATAACTGGCCAGCGAATCAAATTCCAAGCTGTATTCCCAAACTAACCTACACGCTATTTTAACAGCGAGAATTTGTCCTCTCTGGCTCACCTCACCTCCAAAGGTAAAAAATTGGGCCAAAAAAGCTTTGATAAATTCACCCCAAGTAGCTGTTGGGGCACCCTCACCTCTAGACAACATCCATGACTCATACCAGTTAGCCGCTACATCGTGCAGTCGGTAGGATGCCAACTAAACGGATTCTGTCTCAGACGCACCAATCAACTGCAGGGTCCTCTATATCTGCCAAACAAACTCATGGGTGTCCTCTGCCGATTTGGACCTGAAGAACTCTGGTGGCCTGCATGTCAGAAAATCACGAGCCCACGAACTGTCATGGCGGCCTGCCTAATCACCGCCTGCCCTTTGTCTATGGGCCTATCCTGCCACCAGCTGGGTCAATAGCTGGACCGCCTCTCGTATCTTCCCAATCTCTGCACCATGCTGAGAGGATGGAGGTTTTGGCACTCGAACCTCAAGAGCTGGCGGTGTAGCCGAACCAACTGTCGGGGGTGAAATGTCTAGTTCCCTCTGAACATGAGCCCCAATAGTCACCCAGACTCGACGGGTCTCACCTACTGCTGCAGGCCTACCCTTCTGGCAGCTGGGGTCTTTCTCAGAGGCATCACTTAAAACAAAACATTCTGTCAGAAAAGGGGTCATCCTAATAACACCGCTCTATCGCACGATCTAAGATATGAACATTCTTAGGTTGAACCGCTCTGATACCACTTCATCACGACCCAACCCCATGGGCCGTGACTAGTGCCTGAATTGGGCACCCATACACAAACACAAGCCAAGTTACAAATGGATGACTTATATTTTAAAAATTTTTTTGACAGAGTTTCCTTGGTGTTATGGACTATCCAACATATTCCTGTATCAACATATTCTAACAGAGACCAGACAGAATTAACAGATCAACATATATACATATACGGGTTGATAAGGCCGCCATAGCAATAAAACCGCTCAACATACACATCACGCAGTTCTAACCATACAGACTGGGCATAACCCACACATATATACATATCCACATACCTCTAAACAGACTGAAAAAATCATAGGATGGGACAGGGCCCCGCCATACCCACGAATAAATATATATGCAAAATAAAAAAGAAGTGTATGTACCAAAAGTAGGCTCCGAAGTAAGGGGAGCACTTTAAATAATAGACAGATGTCCTAAGATGGTGGGTCACCAAACTATACGTTGGTACCTGTGGGCATGAAACGCAACCCCTAAAAAAGGGGGTCAATACGAAATACATACCGAGTATGTAAAGTAGAATGTACAAAATATAAATTTGAGGAACAATCAAAACAAAAGTATGAAAGTCAAATGCATATCCAAAAATATCAAAAATGCTTACTTCCAAAAATACCAAATCATGCCTAACACACAGGAACGATGGTCGCCCGCCCTTCGATGATGCCATACCACAGCATAACACCAGAAATTTACAAATCTTTGGATCCCCGTCACATATAATAATACAGAAATAGCATATGTGAGCCATGCGTTACGTATCGCCATCCCTATACTCACATAGCATAATACAGATATAACGTGAGTGAGTCGGGCATTACGTATCACCATCCACAAACTTACCCTAAATCCAGCCTAACACCAAACATAATAAAATATGCAGTGACCCAGGCGTTACATGTTGCCATCCCTATCCTCACTGCCAAACATAACCTGATCATACTACACTAACTAAGCACCAAGTCATAGTTCTAACATAATACAACACCACACCTCACACATACACTCACACGGCTGGGGGAGGGGGAGTTGTACCGGGTCTGATTTTCCAATTAGGGGCAAAATGGGGTGAAAATATTTTGACCCCATTATTTATATATTGACCGAGTCAGTCAAAACTAATAGGCCCAGACTCTATGAAACTCCGATTATGGGCTATAGAGTATTTTATAGCTTGTAAATTATGGTTTTGTAGAAGGTCCAAATCCTAGTTTTGTGGACTGGATTTTACGGACCAGTCTACGAGTTGTACATTAAAATATGACTCATAGAGTTGTCTTAGAAACCTCAACACTTAGTCAAATCATCAGAAAACTTACCTGGGGTTCATGAGCCTCATTCACAACCCACAGTCTTATCTATGGGTCATAAAGTTTTCTTTGTCGACTTGAGTGCATAACGTTTTGCTCATTTGAAATGCCTATGAGATGGTGTACGGGTCGTAGTATGATATACCTCTCGTAGAACTAGTCGTAGAGGCACTTCTTGATGCCTTTTCAGTCAAGAATGGTTGACTTAGTCATGTACCTGCACATTCTTCACAGAACACATTGTTACCCTATGCAACCAGCCCAATGTCCAAAATTACAACCAAAATGAGAAAAATTAAACTACCTACAAGTCTGAAAGCTAAAAATAGAGCAAAATTACAACTATTACATAAAAAATCTTTGGTTGCCTCCCAAGTAGCGCCTGATTTATTATCGCAACATGACTTGGATAACTTGGTTACTTAGACTTCACTAAGTGTCCAAACCTCTTACTTCAAATCATCTAGCCTCTTTATTGACTGATAGATATTGAAGACGACTTCTCTATCGTTCAATCTAACACTAAGTTAACCAGTTTTCGTATCCACTAGTGCCTGACTACTAGCTAGGAATAGCCTTCCTAAGATGATATGAAGGTCAAAGTTGACTTTGCAATCTAGGATCATAAAGTCTGCAGGGAATAAGAATTTTTCAACTTTAACAAACACATTATAAAGTATCCCCACAGAATTCTTGATCGTGTGGTTAGCCATCCACAACCACATGCTCATCAGAGTAGGGGCTCCCAGTCCCAGCTTCTTGAAGACTACAAGGGGCATCAGATTTATCCTGGCATAGAGATCACATAATGTCCTTGCGAACTCCACATCTCTAACAATGCAAGGTATGGTAAAAGCATCGGGATCTTCTCACTTTTTTACCAAGGACCTCGTAGCAATTGCATTACAGTCTTGAAGCTCTTAGGTGAGCTCCTGACTCACAGTGCGTTTCTTTATAAACAGGTTCTCTATGAACTTTGCATACCCTGACATCTTCTCCAATGCCTCAATGAGAGAGATATTGATGAAGAAATATTTTAGCATGGAGAAAAAGTGCTTGCACTTTCCCTCATCCTTTTTTTTTAATTCTCTAAGGGAAGGGAGGAGGAGGCCTAGGAATAGGCATTTGCTTCTGTGGTGCCTTTACAGAATCACTGACCTCATCCTCGCCATGATTATGTCCAGTATTTTTATCTTTAACCTTATCTGCTTCCTTATGAACATCATCCTCATCTACTAACATCGGAGGATCAATGGTACTATTACCACCATGAGTATTAACTGCCATACACTTCACTTTATTATTTGGGTTCTGAATTGTATTGTTAGGCAGTGTACCTCTCTGACACAAGTGGAGTTGAGTGTACACTTGACCAAACTGTTGCTTAAGTTGTTTGATAGGAACAGAATGAGACTTAGTTTCTGATTTATGCTGGAGATATCAGATTTCATCCCTCTTAGAGTCTTATCCTATGTTTCGACTTTCTTCAACAGGTGGTCAAATATCTGCTCAACTCTAGAACTAATAGCACCAGTGTTGTGATTGTGTGGTGGCATATAAAAACCATTTCTGTAGCCATCTTTACAGCCCCAATATGCATTTATATCTTGGCCTTGATTCCTGTCATAGTAACCTCCATGGTTGTCTTTGAAAGCTTCTTCTCGATTATAGTTCTGGCCTCGGTTTTCTTGACCTTGGTGCCAATAGTCCTAATTGGATCCTTGGGCGTTGTTCTAGAAACCTCTCATCTGATTAGCAATGAAGCAAATGTCCTCTTCATAGTGGGGATCATCAAACATGGGTGCTCGTAGAGGCTGATGAACAACATGATTAACTTGTTTCTGATTCTACCTCATCATTATCTCCATACATGTACTAGTTCAGGCAATATCTTACATAATCTCTTCATTTATTTTAGTTTTCTCTGAACTAATACTGACATCGCATGAACGTTTGGTAGATGATATATCTCTTTGCCTCCACGTATGAGTTGTCTTGACCATCCTTTCCATCCTTTCTGCGATCTTTTAAAATGGTTGATCTAAGAACATGCCCCACATAATGGTATCAATATAGGCTTGAATATTCTCGTCCAGGGCATGGTAGAATATCTCCACCAAGTTATCATTAATAATTTCTTGGTTTGGGAACTCCTCAAGCACTTTGTGAACCGCTCCCATCTAGTACTGCTCAAGTTACCAAGAAGTTGCTAAAAGTTGTTGATTTGATCTTTTAACTTGAGCTTCTTTGATCTCGGGAAGTACCTCTCCAAAAAGTCCTTCTGTAACTTAGCCCAACTAGTGATCGAACTCTATGGGAGCTCGAATAGCCATAGCACTGCATTGCCTATTAGAGATAATAGGAAGACATGAAGTCCCACAACGTCCATAGAAAGATTCTATGTTGCCATCACACTCTTGCAGATATATGCAACATTGTGTAGATAACTACGCAGATCCTCTGATAGTATGCTCGCATACAACCCATAGTTTTGCAGCATCTAAAGCAACCCACTCAAAACCATAAACTCTATATCAGTCGATAGTGGTGGTAACACAATAGCTCGAGTAACCTCCATAGCCATAGGGTTTGGCCGATATTGGTTTCACTAATAAGCTTCGGCATTAAAGTCATGTGGCTGTGGAGCAATGTCCTCAAGAGGAGGTGGGTTATCATTATGTACATTCTCATTCTCATTTCATTTCAGGAATGCATTTGTCATATTCTTTTCATTATCTTGGGCTATTCTTCTTAGGCTTCTCTCGATCTCTGGGTCAAACAAAGTTGAGTGTATCCCTCAACTTCACATTTTGGGCATACACTAAACCTGTACCTTGAAAGAAAACAAAAATAACAAAAAATATAAAATGAGAGAAATAAGGATTAATTCCCAAATTACTTAAATTGGACAAGTCTAGCCGTATTCCCGAGCAATGGTGCTAAAATCTTGATATCACCCAAGCTACACTTCCTTTTCAAGGCTAAAGTGGTCATTGTCAAGATATATAACCTAACAAAGATTAGGGTCGAATCCTATAGGGGATATGGTAGACTTGGATGAATTCAGTTACAATTTTTGGTGATTAACCAACTTATGTCTCCAAAGGGTTTATAATAACTATTAAAAGTAGTTGTAAGCTAAGACAAGAGTTAAACCAATAAGAAGATGAACTAGGGTATTGTGTTCCCCATTATTTCCTAACTTAGTATTACTAGATAATCAAACTCTTTTCCGCTATGCAATATGTAAAATGGTAAGTTACGTTTACCAAACCCTTTGGCCCAGGCGAGAGGCAAATTTCACTATGTGACTTGGTTCATCCTCGTAGTATGACATTACTAACCCTTAGCTATTATCCCAGTATAACCTCCCCTTGGCCCAATTTGATTGATTAGACGAGAAATATAGATTGAATTCTGTTAATTAATCTCTTTTCCTATTCATTACTATCTTGATCCATTACAATGTTGGCTACCATTACAAAGCATTATATACCAAGTGAATTAATTAATACATATATGCACTCTTTTCAAGAATAATGAATTATCTGATTTTCTCTTGTTAGTTCTTCATGGTTCTCACAATTCTAGTTGTGGATTTAGCTACTCATAATCAGTGTAAATGCAAGAGTTATGAATTTGAACAACATAACTAAGCACTTACTTAAGAGAATTAAGTATAAGAGATCCAACTCTTCAATGGGAATCACAAGATTGAAAACAAAAGGTGAAATAATGTTTTTACAAGTTTTTCTCAAACTCTTTAATGTTTCTCTACTCTTACCTTTTTGTTCTTTAGGAAAAATAACCTAAAAAACTTATTTATAGTGTTTTATGTACAAAACCAAAATAAATTAGGACAACTAGGCCGACAAGCTCTACGAGGTACTCTAGGACCGTATAGTAATTTAAGGCTGGTGATCTGGGTTTCATGAACTATTGCTTTAATTATGGACTTGTCTTTTATGATACCCTTTATGGCTTGTATAACATTCTATGGCCTGTAGGGAGTTTCATTTGTTGGAATTTCAGTAAGTCTCCATCTTTTGATCCTCAGGGTACGATACTAAGTCTATGGCTCATAAAGTCTTCTACCGCTCATCTGCATTTTCATAGACTCAATTTTAAAAATGCACCCTTCACTAGAATTACACATGAAACCCCCTTTTATGGCTCATAGAATACTCTATGATCCGTAAAAGGTCTCGCATGTTATCACTTTCAGCAACCTCTGCACACTTTTCCTAAAAATAATGCCAACCTTGAAATCCTACAAAACAAACTTAAAAACACATCAAACCTACTAACATTGCATTAAGAAAGCACAAAATTCCAAGTTTTAACCATCAAAAGTTTTGCATTTTGATATCACATCACTTGTGAGCTTGAGAGGGTAAGAGATACAGGCCCCTCCGGACATGCTTCTACTATTGAAGAGGCCACCAGGTAGGTTGAGGGTGGCCAGCCTCAACAAGAGACCAGTGCTTAGGTGCCTAGGTATGTCCCTTTTTAACCCTTATGCTTTATATTTTATTTTGTGCATTGAGGACAATCTAAGTCTTTTTTGATAGGGTGTGGTAGTTATAAGCCTCATTAAAGTTTGAGGAACCAAGGACTAAACTAACTCAAATTTTAAATCCTAGGGTTTTCTTGACTGTGTTCCTCTCTCCCTAGGATATTTAATTTCTATTGAACCAACATGTTTAGGATGTTAGGTAGTATTCATAACATGTAGTACTGATATCTATGGCATCTATTTGTCTTTGTATGAGAAATGATACCTACCAAAATTTTTATATGTAATCAGTGTCATGTGTATATGAGCTTTCCTTGCTAAATTTATATGTTGTGTTCAAGAACTTCACTGTTACTCTGAGTTAGACTGTATTTTAGTTGGTTAGGTACGAATCTTCAGCCATTGTTCATATCAGTCCACTTAGCCTAAATAACCAACCAAATGTGTAAAGTATCATTTGGTCCTAATGTTTGAGCATTACATGTACCCTTTTCTTTGTAATAACTTAAGTTATGTAGCCTTATTAGAAGTAAAATCTTGAAATTGGTCCTAGTCCTTCCTTGATCATTGTGCACCTTGACTAAGGAAAAAAAGCTTAAGTTGAGAGTGGCTACTAAAAGTGGCCCTAATTCCTAGGTTAGATATTGAGCATCTTTAGTCAGGCCAAAAGCCTAATTTGAGGGTGGCTGGTGTAAGGGTAAAACACAAAATGAGGACGAAGCTAGTGATACTTGGAAAAAGGATTAAAAATATATTTTGGATGCAAGAAAAATGAGTTTATGCCTAATCAATAAGCTAAAAGAAAAATGATGTGAAAACAAAAGGCACAAAGCTAAAAAATGAGAATAAAGCGCCCAGAAAAGCTAAAATAGGAGAAAGGGAGAATGAGGTGAAAAATGATAGTGTTTGTAGGGCAAAAGTATAGAAAAATGCAATGTCAAGGTGGGCCTTTAGTCACTATCCTCCCAAAACATCATACCAAATCTTCCTGAGCATACGTTACAAGCCAATAAAGTCTTAAAGTGATCCTAGTCCAAGTAGTTAAAGGTCATAGTCATGAGTATAGCGGAATGCATATGGTATTGAGGATGGTATTTTAATGTCTTTTGTGAGAGTGAGTGATATTGCATAGTCCTAAGCATTGAATCTGAAATTATCATCATGAGAGGGACATGGGACTTCTTTCTGTGAGGGCACTTGTATTGCATTGGTGATATTAGACTAACATAGTAAATGTTGCTTATTAATAACTGCGTTGCTTGTCATAGTTGCACTATCATGTAAGTTGATCTGTATTAGTTTGTTTGATAGCTATCTGATGTGCTTTTAAAGTGGTATAGGTATCTGTGCTTGAGTTTGATATAATGTATGCCATTAGATGGAGGCCTATGTGTTACTATATTGCTTATGTAGATTGATGTAGCTTGAGGACTAGCAACAATTTTAAGTTAAGGGTGTTAATGTGCTGCCAAAATATAGCACTTTTGATGCTTCAAACTTAGAACTATGTGTGTTTCAAAGCGATGCTAGTAGATTTGATATATTTTTATTTTTTTGCAGGATTACAGGGTTGGCATGATTTTTAGGCTAAGTGTGCAGAGATTGATGAGTTTGAGGTTTTATGAGACCCTTTATGAGCCGTTGAAAATTCCATATGTCGTAGAGTTGTTTTTGTACAAAAATCCAGTAAAGGATGATTTTTTTGAAGTTGAGTCTACATACATGCAGAGGAGCTGTAAAAGTGTCTATGAGCCATAGACTTAGTGTTATACCCTGAGGATTAAAAAGTGGGGAGTTGCTGAGAAGTCATTAGACGAAACCCTTTACGAGCTGTAGAACTTTATATGGCCCATAGATGGGTCTCGTAGAAGTTATCTCCATAATTGCTAAAGGAATTCATGAAGCTTTGGCTACGGACTGTAAAACATCATACGATTCGTAAAAGTGATCATAGAACCTGCTGACCCAGTTCTCTTATTTCATTTTAGTTTTGTATTTTAAATACTATTTTTAGGTTATTTTTTGTACAAAATGGTAGGAACAGGAGAGAACAATATAGAACTTGAGAAAAATATTGTGAGATACTTGTGAAACATTATTTTTTTTGCTTAATTCAATCTTGTGATTCTTAATGAAGAACTTGAATTTATTGTTCTTAATTCTATTGTGTATATGCTCAATTACGTTATTCAAAATCATGATTCTTTCATCTACACTGATAATGATTAGCTATATCCACAACTAGGATTCTGGGTACCATGAAGAACTAACAAGCTAAAACTAGGTAATTAATAATTCATAGATAGTGTGCACGCATGTATTTGTTAATTCTCATCGGTCTGAATGCTTTTTAATGGTGGACAAAGTTAGAACTCGCCTAGTGTTACTGACTAGATCAAGGTAGTAATGAATAGGAAAAGAGATTAATTAACAGAATTTGATTGATGTTTCTCCTCTAATCAACCAAATTGGATCAAGGGGAGGTTGTACTGGAACAATAGGTAAGATTAGTAATTTCACACTATGGAGATGGATCAAACCACGTAGTTAAATTTACCTCTTGCCTAGATCAAAGTGTTCGGTAAACTTTACTTACCATTCTATATGTTACACACTAGAAAAAATTCAACTATCTATTAATACCGAGTTAGAAAATCACGGGGAATACAATACCCTAGTTTTGAAATGACCCCAAAAGGTTCCCGAAAATGTGACTTGGAATGCCTAAAAATTTAAGTTCCATATATCTCAAAATCCATGTGCGATATCAAATACACGACTTCATATTCTTGGTTAGGGGATCAAAATTAGAGGGAAAGGGGTCTAACCCCAGTTTAAAAGCAAACGATTAGCAATTTCATTTTTCATAATTTCTCTTATCTAGAATTGATTTGTGATAGTGCTGCAACACCCAACTATTGCGAACATGTATTAAATTTTCCCTTGCGACATGTCTGTATAGCGAACCAGATGCGGACCTATGTATTTTGTTACCAGTGATTTTTATCTCGGTCAAAGGCTTTTGGGGCTTGCGCCTAAGTGTTCCCAAATGGGTTTTTACCTATATTTAGCCATATTTAACCCTCATATCATCCTAAACATTTCCTAATATTCACTCAAATAAAACCATATTTCTTACAACCCAAATTCAAGTCTCAGAACCTTCATCCGGAACTAAGGATTTCCTTCAAGCTTCAAACCTCCATTTTCAATCTTCATCAAGAGCTTCCTCAAAGTTAAGGTATGTAGGTTTTAGCCATTGAATCCTCCTACCCATGGTGCCCTAATCTGTATTTCATGATTTAAAGTTAATTTTACAATCGAGTTTACTAGTATGAACATGTCTATGAACTATGTTAAAGCTACGTGAAGTTGTGACTGTTTTGCTATGATTTGAACCATAAATCTTGGATCTATTATAATATTTGATGAAGGGTTTTGATGTATGTTGCTTAAGGATGTTGGAAGGTGTTGATTTATGATTTTACAATGGATTTTCTTACATGATTTCATCTCTATATTTCATGGTTTTATACTAGCATTACACACCCTCTAAGTGTTTGATAAAATATCCAGATGTGGTATCTTGAGAAATTGAAGGTCCAAAGCATGAGATATGATATGAATGACTATATGATGATGAAATTATCTTATGTATATGATATACTCTCTTATAATGATGAAAGAAGCTTTATGTATATAATATGATCAATATAAAGAGTTACGTTAGACCATGCCTGATCCATGGAGACTAAAAGCCCGGATAACCTTGTTGGGGGATTTGTACCTTGATAACTGAGGTGGGGGTTTATACTCATCAACCATGTGAGGGGTTTGTACTTTGCCACTAGGGTGATAAGGTGAAATTATCATCAACTATGTGAGGGATTTGTACCACACCACTAGGGTGATAGGGTGAGACCATCATCAACCAACCAAGGGGTTTGTACTTTGCCACTAGGGTGATAAGGTGAAATTATCATCAACTATGTGAGGGATTTGTACCACACCACTAGGGTGATAGGGTGAGACCATCATCAACCAACCAAGGGGTTTGTACTTTGCCACTAGGGTGATAAGGTGAAATTATCATCAACTATGTGAGGGATTTGTACCACACCACTAGGGTGATAGGGTGAGACCATCATCAACCAACCAAGGGGTTTGTACTTTGGAAATCTAGCTTGGTCTCTTCTAAACATATGATATCTTATGTTAGTATGAGTTATTACTTAAACATGTTTTACTTGAGCATTGGTCATTTATTCCATATTGTTATATGATGTTTATTTCCTATTGTTATGCATTTTGACTATGATGCCTATCTCTTGTTGCATTACATCCTACATACTTAGTACATTCCAACGTTCTAATGCATACTCTTGCGTATATGATATCACCATATAGGAATCGATGCTCAAGTTGATCATCCTTTACCTCCACATGGCTAGTTTGGTACTACTCAAGCTAGTTGGTGAGTCCTCCACTTCGGGTACCTGCTGACCCAGTTCTCTTATTTCATTTTAGATGGCTAGTTTGGTACTACTCAAGCTAGTTGGTGAGTCCTCCACTTCGGGTACCTTAGTCTATGTTGTTCTTATTATATATTGAGACACTTTTCTTTACGTTTAACTTTGACTATAAGGGTGAGCGTAGTTGCTTTTTCTAGACCCCCACTTTTATCTAAGTATTAGAGGTATTTTTTGGACATGTTATGTATCTATGCTATGAGCTTTGACTCTATGTCTCTTGATTATGATTTTATACAAGCTTTCCCCTAAGCCCTTTGCCCCTATTCTTACTCTTTATGTCTTTTATATGCTTCCACAACCGATGATGTGTAATGATAAGTTAAGAAGCTTGTTTGGAGTTCCTTTGGGTTCCTCATTCGCTATGTCACATCTAGGCCCTAAGCTTAGGTCGTGACAAATTTTGTATCAGAGCACTAGGTTGATAGATTCTCGGAGTCCAAAACACCATATTGATTAAAGTCCTATTCATTGGTGAGAAGCGCACCATGATTATGAATAGGAGGCTATAAGACGTTTTAGAAAATATTTCCCTTCTTCATGTTCTAAGTCATGCTATATTGCTATGTATGTTTTCCCCTAACCTCTTTGCTATGCCAGATCATGCCAAATACTAGAGGAAGAAGGGCCCAAGCTCCCAAGGAGCAACCTACCAATGGTGAGCTCCAGGATACTCTCACTATGCTTGCCCAAGTTATGGCCAACTAAGTCAATCAAGGGGCCCAAGCCCCTCATGCGACTACCCCGAAGCTAGGGTAAGGGACTTCATGAGGATGAATCCTTCGATATTTTATGGGTCAAAGGTGGATGAAGATCCACAAAAGTTCATTGATGAAGTCTACAAGATCATGAATATCATGGGTGTTGGGCCGAATAAAAAGGCAGAGTTGACGACATACCAATTCAAAGGGGTAGCCCAAATATGATATGACCAATGGAAGGGGGAGAAGGAAAATGGTTATGTGGTGCTTTGGGAGGAGTTCAAATTAGCTTTCCTTAATCAATTTTTCGCTCTTGAGCTTAGGGAAGCTAAGTTGGTTGAGTTTTTGAACTTGAAACAAGGTTCCTTGAGTATGAGGGTGTATGCCCTCAAATTCAACCAACTTTAAAGTATGCTCCTCATTTGGTGGCCGATCCTAGATTGAGTTCGTGATGGGGATCTTTGTCTTGGTAAGTGAGGAATGCCAGTCCACCATTCTAATTAGTGACATAGACTTGTCTTAGTTGATGACCTATGCCGAGCAAATGGAGGAGGAGAAATTGAGGAAGAGAAGGGGGCATAAGGCCAATAGGGCTTGATTTGAGGGTAAATTCCAAAAGGGTGCTAGATTGTACCAAGGCCAAGGGTCTTCTTCTGCTACTAGTAGGGGGTTTTCTAATGACTTCCATAGGTCTTAAGGTGTTAGTGGTGTAGTCCCTATTGATGTGTGCCCTAAATGTGGAAGGAGCCATGGAGGCTTATGTTTGAAAGGTTCTAATGCATGCTTTGAATGTAGGGAACTTGGTCACAAGAAGGTGCATTGTTGAAGAAACCATAAAAAAGGACGGAGTGCAAATGCTGTTCCATTGGGTAGAGGTGGTCCTCAAGGTGGTGGTCCAAGGCACAATTAGTTTTCTAGTCTACATGGGAGGCAAGGGGTTAGTGAGGTTCCTGATGTTGTTGATGGTGTGTTGAAAATCTTTGACTTTAATGTATATGCTTTGATTGATCCGGGTGGCACTCTTTCCTTTGTTACCCTTATTGTTGCTAAATAGTTCAATGTTGACCCCGAGTTATTGCATGAGTCATATGAAATGTCTACTCTTGTTGGTGCCTCTATTGTTGCTAGGAGATATTATAGAAGTTGTCCTATTTGCATTTTGCATAAGTTGTTGCCTTGTGATCTTGATGAATTAGACATAGTTGATTTTGATATAATTCTTGGGATAGATTGGTTGCATGCCTACTATGCTTCTATTGATTGTAGAACCTGTAGGGTCAAATTCCAATTTTCAAATGAACCCATCCTTGAGTGGGAAATTCAAAATGCGTTGGTCAAAGGTAGGTTCATCTTTTGCATTAAAGCCTGTAAGTTGATCTCTAAGGGGTATCTTGACCATCCTGTGAGGGTTAGGGATGTGGAGTCTAAAGTCCTTCCCATAGAGTCGATTTCGGTTGTAAATAATTTCCTTGATGTCTTCCCAATTGACCTTCCTAGTGTCCCTCCAGAAAGGGAAGATCTCCTTCCCGATACTCAACCCATTTCTATTTCCCCTTACCATATGGCCCCAGCAGAGTTGAAGGAGTCAAAGGAACAATTAAAAATTTGTTGGAGAAGGGTTTTATTAGGCCTAGCCAATCACCTTGGGGTGCTCCGGTGGTATTTGTAATTAAGAAGGATGGGACACTTAGAATTTCCATCGACTATCGGCAACTCAATAGGGTCACTATAAACAATATATATCCTCTTCCAAGGATTGATGATTTGTTTAACCAATTGTAAGGGAGTGTGATATTCCCAAGACGGCCTTCTGAACTAGATATGAGAATTATGAATTTATTGTGATGTCTTTTGGGTTGATCAATGCACTGGTCATCTTCATGGGCCTAATGAATAGGGTCTTTAAACCTTACCTTGACTCCTTTGTTGTGGTCTTTATTGATGATATTTTGATCTATTCACATAGTAAGGATGAGCATATGAGGCATTTGAGGGTTGTGTTGCAAAGATTAAGGGAGGAGAAATTGTATGCCAAATATGACAAGTGTGAATTTTGGTTGAAGGTGGTCGCATTCTTGGGTCATATGGTGTCGGGGGATGGTATTAAGTGGTATCCTAAGAAAACCGATGTGATTAGAAATATGCCTAGACTATTGACCCCGTCGAATATTAGGAGCTTCTTGGGTCTAGCAGGTTACTATAGAAGGTTTCTGAATGGGTTCTCCTCCATTGCTTCCCCGTGACAAAATTGACTCAAAAGAGGTAGAAAATGAGTCGATTACGTCATCCTATCAACCACCACCCATATAGAATCAAAACATTTTCTAGTCTTGCGCAACCCAACCACAAAGTCCATATTAATCACCTCCCACTTCCAAGTAGGAATCTCTATGTCTTGGGTTAGGCCACTCGGCCTTTGATGCTTGATAGGAAACGAATTTAGCAATGTCCTTCTTCATGCCTCCCCAACAATACACGTCCTTCAAGTCTCTATACATTTTGGTGGAGCCGGGGTGGATAGAATAAGAAGAGTTATGGACCTCATCAAGAATTCTCTCCCTCAAACCATCAACACATAGCACACACAACC
>DF359330.1:94747-107185 GCA_000787875.1 Solanum virginianum
CATCAACACATAGCACACACAACCTACCTTGGAATCTACGGGTCCCATCTTCCTCATGGGAAAAATCCTCTATTTTGCTCTCTTTCACTAGGGCCTTCAATTCAAGTAAGGAGGAGTCTAGATCTTGTTTTGCTATCACCTCTTCAACCAAGGAAGATTTAGAACCATCAACAATGACAACATCATTACCCATATCTTCCAACCTAACCCCCAATCTAGCCAATCTATGCACCTCCCTAGCCATCTCCTTATCATCACCATCCACATAAGCTAGGCTACACATAGACACCCAACTCAAAGCATCCGCCACAACATTTGCCTTACCTGGATGGTAATGCATAATAAATGTCATAATCTTTGAGAAGTTCTATCCACCTTTTTTGCCTCAAGTTAAGATCTTTTTGTGTGAAGACATATTGAAGGATCTTATGATCGGTGAAGACATCAACATGTACCCCATACAAATAATGACGCTAAATCTTTAATGCAAAAACCACTACAGCTAATTCAAGATCATGGGCAAGGTAATTTCTTTCATGCACTTTGAGTTGCCTAGAAGCATAGGTTATGACCTTATCCTTTTGCATTAGCACACAACTAAAACCAACTCTAGATGCATCACAATACATAACAAAACCCTCAAGCCCATCCAGTAGTAACAATATAGGAGTGGAAATAAGTCTATCTTTCAATGTTTGGAAGCTTTTCTCATATTCATCGGTCTAGTCGAACTTAACCCTCTTTTGAGTCAATTTTGTCATAGAGGTAGCAATGGAGGAGAACCCATTCACAAACCTTCTCTAGTAACCCGCAAGGCCCAAGAAACTCCTAATATCCAATAGGATCAATGGTCTAGGCCAATTCCTAATCACATCATTCTTCTTAAGATCCACTTTAATGCTATACCCTGACACTACATGACCCAAAAATGCAACCTCCTTCAACCAAAACTCACACTTGTCATATTTTGCATAAAATCTCTCATCTCTCAATTTTTGTAACACAACCCTCAAATGGCCCATATGCTCCTTCCTATTATGTGAATAGATCAAAATACCATCAATGAAGACCACAACAAAGAAATCAAGGTACGGTTTGAAGACCCAATTCATTTGGTCCGTGAAGATGGTTGGTGCATTAGTTAACCCAAAGGACATCACCACAAATTCATAGTGCCCATATCTAGTCTGTAAGGTCATCTTGGGAATATCAGACTCCCTCACCCTCACTTGATGATACCCGGACCAAAGATCAATCTTAGAGAAAAAGCTAACCCCTTGCAATTGGTCAAACAAGTAATCAATCCTTGGAAGAGGATATCTATTTTTTAAAGTAACCATATTGAGTTGCTGGTAATCAATGCACATTCCAAGTGACCATCCTTCTTTATTGCAAACAACACCGTAGCACCCCAAGGTGATTAAATAGCTCTAATAAATCTCTTTTCCAATAAATCTTTTAATTGCTCTTTTAACTCCTTCAACTCCGCTGGGGCCATACGGTAAGGGCGAATGGAGATATGCTGAGTATCAGGAAGAAGATCTATACCAAAGTCTATCTCCCTTTGGGGAGGGACATCGGGAAGGTCATTCAGAAAGACATCAAGAAACGCGTTTACAATGTGGACCGACTCAATGGAAGGGACCTTGGATACCGCATCTTTAACCCTCACAAGATGATATAAACACACTCTAGAAATCAACTTACAGACTTTAATGCATGAAATGAATCTACCCTTGACCACCACATCTTGGCTTTCACACTCAAGGACAGGTTCATTTGGAAATTAAAACTTGACCCTACAGGTTCTACAATCAATAGAAGCATAATATGCATGTAACCAATCCATCCCAAGAATGATATCTATTAGAAAATTGGAACTTGATCTACAATCAATAGAACCATAGTAGGCAAGCAACCAATCCATCCCAATAATGACATCAAAGTCTACCATATCTAATTCAACAAGATTACAAGGCAACAACTTATTCAAAATGCAAATAGGACAACTCCTATAAACTTTCCTAGCAACAATAGACGCACCAATAGGAGTAGACACTTCATATGACTCATGCAACAACTCGGGAATAACATGGAACTTTTTACCAACAAGAGCAGTAACAAAGGAAAGGATGGCACCTGGATCAACCAAAGTATATACATCAAAGTCAAAGATTTTCAATATACCGGTAACAACATCGGGGGCCTCACCAACCTTCTACCTTCCATGTAGAGCATAAAATCGATTATGCCTTGGTGCACCACCTTGAGGACCACCTCTTCCCAATAGAATCGCACTAGCATCTCTGGCCTTGCCACGGTTTCATGGATAATTTACCTTCTTGTGACCAAGCTTCCCATATTCATAAAATACATTTGAATCCCTCAAACATGGGCCCCCATGGCTTCTTCCACATTTAGGGCACACATCATTAGGAGATATTCCACCTACACCTAGAAGCCTAGGGAGGTCATTAGCAAACCCCCTATTAGTAGCATGAGGAGGCCCTTGGCCTTAATGAAACTTAGCACCCTTTTGGAATTTACCCTCAAAATGGGCCCTCTTAGCCTCATGACCCCTTCTTTTCCTCAACTTTTCTTTTATCATTTGCTTGGCATATGTCATCAACCGAGACAAGTCTATGTCACGAATAAGTATGGTGCACTGACATTATTCACTTACCAAGTGGAAGACCCCATAACAAATTTATTCATCCTTGACCTAGGATCAACCACTAAATGAGGAGTATACTTTAAAAGTTGATTAAATTAGAGGGCATACTCCCTCACACTCAAAGCACTTTGTTTTAAGTTCATAAACTCCACCAACTTTGCTTCCCTAAGCTCAAGAGGGAAAAACCGGTTAAGGAACGCAAATTTGAATTCTTCATAAAGCACCATATAGCCATTACGCTTCTCACCCTTCCATTGCTCATACCAAATTTGGGCTACCCTCTTGAGTTGGTATGCCACCAACTCTACCTTTTTATTTGACCCAACAACCATAATGACCAAGATTTTGTAGACCTCATCAATGAACTCTTACGGGTCTTCATCCACCTTTGACCCATGGAAAATCGAAGGATTCATCCTCATAAAGTCTCTTACCCTAGCTCCGAAGGTATTAGCATGAGGGGCTTCGGCCCCTTGTTGGACTTGGTTGGCTATCACTTAGGTAAGCATAGTAAGAGCATCTTGGAGATCACCATTGTTAACTTGCTCCTCAGGAGTTTGAGCCCATCTTCCTCTAGTGTTTGGCATGATCTAGCATAGCAAAGAACAATCATTAGGGGAGAAAAACTCACTACAACTTTATAGCATGACATAGAACATGAAAAAGGGAAACATTTCTTAGAACGCCTCAAAGCCTTCTATTCATAGCCATGGTGCACTTCACAACCATGAATAGGACTCTAATTGATGTGGTGTGTTGGACTCTAGGGATCTATCAACCTAGTCTCTGCTACTAAGTTTATCACAACCCAAGCCTAAGACCCAGACATGACATAACGAATTAGGAATCCAAAGGAACCCCAATCAAGCCTTTCAACTTATTATTACACATCATTAGTCATGGAGTATGAAAAAGACATAAAATGATACTAAGGGGCAAAGGGGCCAAGGGGTAGCTTATAAATCAACATCATCAAGAGATAAAAAGTCAAAGCTCATACCATAGATGTATAACTTGTCCAACAAACACCTCTAAATATATAAATTGAGCGGGGAATAAGACAAAGTAACTGGGCTCCCCCTCATAGTCAAAATAGAACATAAGAAAGTGTCTCAACACATAGATAATAGCAACATAGACTAAAGTCCTCAAAGTGGAGGACTCACCAACTAGCTTTAAGTAGAATTGATCTACCCATGTGGAGGAGGAGGATGATCAACTTGAACGCCGATTCCTACGTGGTGATATCATGTAGGCAAAAGTATAGGTTAGTATGTTTGAATGTACTGAGTATGTGGGATGCAATACAATAATAGATAGACATCATACTCAAAATGTATACATTAAACAATAAGCATAGTATAGCAATATGACATGTATGTTCTATGCGTAAGTAAAACATGCTAAAGTAGCTTATGCTCATATTGGATATCATATGTGTAGAAGAGACCAATCTAGCTATTCAAGGTATAAACACCTTAGTGGTTGTGTGGTATAAACCCCTCACAAGGTTGTGATAATGAAACCTTATCAACGCAGTGATGATGTATAAATCCCTCGCATGGTTGATGATATTCATACCTTATCAACATGGTGACAAAGTATAAACCCCTCACATGGTTGATGAGTATAAACCCCTAACATGCTTACCCGGGCTCTTGTCCCCCTAGATCGGGTATGGTCTAACGCAACACTTTATATAGAATTTATCATATGCTCTAGTGCAACACTTCATATAGGAATAATCATATACATAAGCTCATTTCTTCATCATAATATTATTCATATCATATCTCATACTTTGGACCTTTAATTCCTCAAGAAACCACATCTAGACAATTTATCAAACACTTTGAGGGTGTGAAATGGGGGTAAAAGAACATGCAATATAGAGATAAGATCATGTAAGAAAATCTGTTATAAAACCATCAATCAATAACTTGCAACACCCCCAAGACATTCACATCAAAACCCCTCATCATATCCAATATTAGATCCAAGATTTAGAGCTCAAAACATGCTAAAACAAATATACTTTCATGAACTAAAATCACTATACAGTAAATTTCTCAATATACAAGACCCACATATAAAATCAACTTTAAATCATGCAATATTAGTAAAAAGGAGGATTAAACACCATGGGTGAAAGAACCCAATGATTGAACACTACATAACTTAGCTTTGGAGAAGCTCTTGGTGAAGATTACAAATGGAGGCTTGAAGCTTGAAAAAAATCCTTAGTTCTGGATGAGGTTTTTGAGTGTTGAATTTTGAAGTAAAAATATGGCTAATTGTTTTGAGGAGTATTGGGAAAATGTTTAGGATGATATAAGAGTGAAATTTGGCTATGTACAGATAAAAATACGTTTGGGAAACTTAGGCCAAACACTTAGAATATTTTGGGTAGCATAGGAAAACATTGCCAAGATAAATACACCTCTCTGCATCATGGAGAGGATGCGGAGAAGGAATTACACTAAAGCACGCCCTTGGCGCATCGCAGAGGGAACACACAAACCTCATTGGAATTCGTCACTTAAAAATTTTTAATTGCTAATCTTTCGCTCTTAAATTGAGGTTAGACTCTTTTTCACCTAATTTTAACCCTCTGATCACAAATATGAAGTCGAATTTTAAAAATAGTGAATGAATTTTAAGATATACAGAAATTAAAATTCTTGGCATTTTGAGGCATGTTTTGGGGTTCTTTTTGGGGTTGTTACATTAGTGATCCTAATGTTATTGTGCCTCTTGATGTTGTGGTGTTGTTGAGGATACCTTGACTTATGATGAGATTTTGGTTCTAATTTTTTATCAGTTAGTGAAAAGATTAAGGAACAAGGAGGTGGCATCTGTTAAGGTCCTTTGAAAGAACCAACAAGTCGAAAGCGCTACATAGGAGGCTGAAACGGACATGCAAAAGTGGTATCCTTATCTTTTTCACTCCACTCAAGCCTGAGGTACTAATTCTAAGTCCTCTATGTGATTTCAAGTCTTGTATTTCAGCCCTTATGTCATTTATATGCATTCATGTTTTAGTTGGATAGTTTATGATAATTTTACAATTATGTTGAGATTATGAAAATGGTGGTTTAAATGTAATATTGCATTCGTGTTAGGGAAAAGTTATTTATGATCACTCATGTCATATACGTTTCCTTTATATTTGGGGACAAATGTACCCGAGGGGGAGATATTGAAATGATCCCAAAAACTGCCCCAAAATGCATGAAATTTTAAATTCTATATATCTTAAAATCCATGAGAGATATAAAAAATCTAACTTCATATTCTTGTTCAGGGGGTCAAAATTAGGGGGAAAAGGGTCTAATCCCGATTTAAGAGCAAATGATTAGCAATTTCATTTTTCATAATTTTGCTTATCTAGAATCGATCTACCACAATGCAGTGACGCACAACTATCGCAGATATGTATTAATTTTGCCTCCGCGATAGGTCCGCGCCTTATGTAGACTTCTATATTTTGTTGCCAGTAATATTTATCTCGGTCCAAGACTTTTGGGCCTTGTGCCTAAGTGTTTCCAAACATGTTTTACTTACACTTAGCCATATTTCACCCTCATATCATCCTAAACATTCCCCAATATCCTCTCAAACACTTACCCATATTTTGCACTCCCAAATTCATGTCGTAAAACCCTCATCCAAAATTAAGGATTTCTTTTAAGCTTTAATCCTCTATTTTCAATCATCATCAATAGCTTCCTCAAAGCTAAGGTATATAGGTTTTAGCCATTGGGTCCTCCCACCCATGGTGCCCTAATCTCCTTTTTACTTAATTTACATGATTTAAAGTTAATTTTACAATTAGGTTTACTAGTATGAATATGTCTATGAACTATGTTAAAGGTATGTAAACTTGGGACTGTTTTACTATGTTTTAAGCCATAAATCTTTGATCTATTGTAAGATTTGATGAGGGGTGTTGATATATTTTGCTTGAGGGTGTTGGAAGGTGTTGATTAGATTTTACATTGGATTTATGGCTTGATTTCATCTCTATATTTCATGGTTTTATACTAGCATTACATGCCCTCTAAGTGTTTGATAAAATGTTCGTATGTGATTTCTTGAGGAATTGAAGATCCAAAGCATGAGATATGATATGATTGATGTTATGATGATGAAAGAAGATACCACCAGGGTAATGGGGTGAGACCATCATTAACTAACCAAGGGGTTTGTACTTTGCAAATCTAGCTTGTTCTTTTCTACACATATGATATCCTATATGAGCATGAGTTACTTAAACATATTTTACTTAAGGATTAGTCATTCATTCCATATTATTATAGGATTTCTATTGCCTACTATTATGCATTTTGACCATGATGACTATCTCTTGTTGCATTGTATCCTACATATTTAGTACATTCAAACGTACTAACGCATACTCTTGCATACATGATATTACCATGTAGGAACCGATGCCCAAGTTGATTCTCCTCCTCCTCCTCCATGTGGCTAGTTTGGTACTACTTAAGCTAGTTGATGAGTCCTCCACATTGGAGGCCTTAGTCTATGTTATTCTTATTATATATTGAGACACTCTTCTTTATGTTCTACTTTGGATATGAGGGTGAGCCTGGTTGTTTTGTCTTGGCCTCCGCTCTTATCTAAGTATTAGAGGTGTTTGTTTTACATATTATATATCTATAATATGAGCTTTGACTCTTTGTTTCTTGATTATGATATTATACAGCTTTCACCAAAGCCCCTTTGATCTTACTCTTACTCTTTATGTCTTTTATATGCTTCTATGACCAATGATGTGTAATGATAAGTTAAGAGGCTTTTTTGGGGTTCTTTTGGGTTCCCCATTCACCGTATCACATCTAGGCCCTAGGGTTGGGTCGTGATAAGTTACTCTTCGTACTAATATTACACTTGTCTTAGTTTAGGATTACTTACCATAGATTTTTATAAATCCCACCCCCCAATTTGTGGAGATAAGTAGGTTAATCCACCCTAATCGCTTGAAATTCTTCTAAGTCTACCCTATTCCTTGTGGGATTGACCCTAACCTCGGTTAGATTATATTTTGGTAACAATCACTTTAGCATCCAAAAAGGAGGTGCAACTTGGGCGACATCACTAAACAAAATAAGAAGACTAGAATTGAGAACTCAGAAGAACATACTTACGGGTCGTAGATGAAATCATTGTCCATGATTGGCCTTCATAGACTGCAATGCTTAAAATCTATCCTGAACATACGAACCCTTCCTACGGAGCATCTTCAAACTTATGGCAAGTAAGAGGTTTCATCTGGTTTCGCTTTATCAATTTTTCAAAATCTCTAATCCTTAAGGCACGAACTAGTGTACAATCGATCACTTGACTAACGACTCATGGGAGCCTTCATCTTGAAACTGTTTAACACTTATGCATATTTTCTTATCTTCAAAATTAAATTAGTATGTAGGCTATCAAATGTCTATGACTCGTTTGTTAACATGTATCTTTAACTTTTTGAAAATTTGCCTTCACTCAAGGTCCATTGAAGGCCTCGTGAAACCTTAAAATTCTGCAATCTTCATAACTTAGACCAAAAATATCCCGACTTCTGAAATCTGCAAAATCAACACAAAAAGACATTAAACTTACTAACATCACTTTGAGAATACATAAAATTCTAAGTTTAAAGCATCAAAAGTACATACTTTAGTGGCACATTAACACCCTCAACTTAAAATTGTTGCTTGTCCTCAAGCAAAAGACTCAATCTACATAAGCAATATGGTGACATAAAGACCTCAATGTCATGGCATACATCATTGCTTAATCAATCACAGATACCCATTCAAACATATTAGTGCATATACAAGACAGTTATCAAACAAACTCTTACGGACCAATGTCTGACAGCACAACTATCACAAGCAAGGCAACATAGAAAAGAAGCAATCATAGATAACCTAACGTCAACCATGTAATTCAAGTGCACTTACAAAAGAAAAAAGTCTCATATCTCACTCAAAATAGTATATTTAAATTCAATACTCGGGATTGACAAAAATAGTCACGCTCAAAATAGATATTCAAATACTATGTATAATACCATAGGCTTGCCTCTATACTCATGACCATGACATTCGACATGTTGACTTAGGATCACTATAGGACTTTCTTAGCTTACAATGTAAGCTTGAGGGCCTTTGGTAAGATATGTTTGGAACATAGTGACTAATCACCCTCCTTTACTCTACACTAATTTACACTTTTGTGGTACCAACATTGATATTTTTAATTCATAGATCCCTTTTTCCTATTTGATATTTTTAATTCATAGATCCCTTTTTCCTATTTCAAGCACTTTCAAGTGCTTTATTTTGATTTTTGAGCCCATTGCCTTTTATTTTTCTCAATTTTTTTTCTTTTTAGCTCATAATTTAGGTATCTATTTTTATTTCTCATAGTCACGTCATATTTCCCCCCCTTTTTTATAGTATCACTACGCTTCCTTTCCTATTTGGAGTGATTTCTTTATAGCAGCTACCCTCAATTTAGGCTTTTGGCCTAAGTTGAGGTGCAAAATATCCAACCTATGAACTAGGGCCACTTTTGGTAGGCACCCTTAACTTAGGCTTTTAGCCTGAGTCGAGGTGCACAATATTCAAGGAGGGACCAGTGCCAACTTCAGGATTACATACATAAAAAGGTTTGACTACTCAAATATCTATAAAGAAAAGGGTATATTTAAGGCTTAAACATTACGAACAAGGTATACATAAAGCATTTGGTTGGATGTTTTTAGGCTAAGTGGACTAATATAAACAATAGCCTATGATCCTTTCGTAACAAACTAACCTATAATCTCAGTCAGAGTAATAGGGCAAGCTCTAAATTGATTCACAGTAGAGGAATCATATAATAATTCTCACACGCACTTGGCACTAAATGCACTATCAACACAAACTCTCAAATCATGCATTTTATCAAAATTACGTCTAAACTTGTCAGAACAAACACTTGATTCCAAATTGTTGTTATCGTAACTACCCAACAACACATCATTAATGACAAAAACAAATGGGTATCATTTTTCAACAAAACTAACATCTACGATAGATACCAGTACAATATGCTACTAGTACTACTTACACAGTCTAAACATGCTGGTTCAACAAAAAATAAATGGCCTTCGAGAAAGAACTCAAGCAAGAAAAACTCACGGACTAATAAATTAGGATAGGTATAGGCCTTGTTACTCAGATTTCACTGAGGCCTATAACTACCCACACCAAGTCAAAAAATATTTACATTGTCCTCAATATATCAGAATAAACCAAAATATCATATCAAGGTCAAAAAGGGACATATTTAGGGGCGTAAGTGTTGGTGTTTTCTTGTGTCTCATCACCCCGTCAGCATGTTGGGCAGTATTTTCAATCATGGCGACATGTCCGGATAGTCCAGCACCCCTTACCAACTCTTGCTCAAGTGCCTACAGCTCTAACTCATCTTCAATCAAGGCTCATTTGGTAGCCTCCATGTGCTTAATCTCTAGCTTCTCTACCTCTCGTTTGGCAGTATTAGGATCATCAAAATCAAGACAAGGCCTCTTTCCAGAAGTGTGAACTGGAGGCTAATCAACAAATAAATCTTGCACTTCAAAAGTATCAACAATAATAGGAATCACAAAAGATATAGATGATTCTACCCTCATATTAGTGTGGAGCTACTGGATCTCTGCTCGGATGGTTGTCATAACAGGAGTCTAGGTCAATTTAAGGCTCTGCTCTACTCATCTCTTGAATATATCTACACAGATATGAAATGATGTAAGTCGCTCCTCAATAGTGGCCGTAAAATGCACATGTGTGCACTCCTCAAACTATGGTATGGCATTTTGAACCTAAGGACATATCTGTTATAACAACTGAGTCAACTGGGATACAGTGTGAACCTATCACTGTACCAGAGTTCTAATAGACTCCGCAGACACATATACTATGTATGTGGTGGGAGATGTATAGGTATGACTTCTAGTATAATGGATGAAGTAGTAGTAGGCCCCATGTCATCCCTAGTATCAGTCTGTGAAGGCCTCTCGATCTCTGTAGTATCAAGACTGGAGGAAGTAGGCTCCGACTATGGTGGCTCGACAAACCTCTCTAGTGTTAAGATAGGTGGATGTGGTGCTCACCGAATAGCCATAAGATTATCATCAGCCTTGATTAGCTGTCATCTTGACTCTACTAAACCTCGATAATCATATCTATATTAGGAAGGATCTCCACCCTCGCCTCTATACATAATTTATGAATCAAATATGGGAACGAAATCGATGTGGACCTCTTTAGAGCACGCTTGTGTATCTTCTTTTTTATACAATAAGAAAAATTTATATCATAACAAAAAATAATGCTGGCAACAAAAATTGCGTAGCCTAGTAAGGGTCCTAGACCTGGTCAGTAATGTGATTAACAATTTATCATATAAGAATAGCCTTTCGGGTTGCATCTCTTATTAGACCTCGGTCCCTACTCTGCCCTAACCTATAGCCATACTCTGATGTAGTCATAGAGGCCTAGTATTTGGGACCAAAAAGAAATCTCTGGATGGTGGTGACTTATATGTCGACGGAGGACTCTATACACTTTCTTTTGTGTAAGTCAAGGTTGTGAAAGAGGTTTCCCCTTCTTTTGGGTCACCTCGATAATGGTAGTAGTATAAGACACATAGAACTCTTGAACCAGTGTCGGGAGTACTTCTTTATCGGAGCTTCTAGATAATCTAAGTGGTAACGAGTCATGATGTCTTAGAGCATAGGAGCACTATCAAATTCGAAAGTCGCGATCCTCGACTCCTCAAAAGTAGTATGGGCCTGCCGACCCCATCTTCCACCAGGACATCCTCCTTGTATATTGGTGTCGCCCAAGTTACACCTCCTTTTAAAGGATAAAACAGTCATTGTTAATAAATAGAATCTAACCAAGGTTAGGGTTGAACCTAAGGGAATGCGTAGACTTAAGAGAATTCAATGACTGCAATCTAAGTATTTAATCGATTTGCTCCCCCATAGTGGTGGGGGTTTTAATAATCAATGGAAAAACAAACTAACTAACATGAGAGTGAAAGCAATATGGAGAGAAACTAGGGTATTGTATTCTCCATAACCCCTAACTTAGTATCACTAGATAACCTAATTCTTTTCTAGTGTGTAGCATGCATGATGGTAAGTTAAGTTCACATAGCCCTTTGGTCAAAGGTGAGAGGTGAATTTCACTATGTGACTTGACCCATCTCCGTAGTGTGCATTACTAATTCTTACCTATTAGTCCCAATACAACCTCCTCTTGGCCTAATTTGGTAGCCCAAAGTCATAATAAAGTCACTTGACTCATAAGTCTACCAATAGATCATCAAAACTTTAAGAATCCTTAAAAAGGCATTTTATCAAACACTTAGTGGGTGTGTAATGCTAGTACAAAATCATGAAATTCAAGAGCGAAAACATGTAAGAAAAATTAATGTAAATCCACCCACCAATACTTGGTAACATCCTCTAACTAGATACATCATAACCCATCATCAAGTCTCACAATAGATCATAGATTGATAACTCAAAACATCCATAGTTGAACAATATTTCATAAAACCCTAATGTAATTTATAGTCATAATCCGTAATAAGTAATACCCATAAGTAAATCAACTCAAAAACATACACTTTATATGAAAAGAAAGGTTGGGCACCATGGGTGAAAGGACCTAATGGTTGAAACCCACATACCT
>DF359330.1:114233-124426 GCA_000787875.1 Solanum virginianum
TTAAAGATGATTTACTCATTGGTCTTATTTATTATGAAAATCACTGCATACTATGTTGGGATTTATGAAATTGTGACTGTTTTACTATGTTTTGGGCAATGAAACTAAGATCTATATGGGATTTGATAAAGGGTTTTGATATATATTTCTTGAGAGTATTACCAAGTATCTATTGATGATTTTACATTAGATTTCCTATCATGATAATACTTTTGAATTGTATGATTTAACACTAGCTTTACACACATGCTAAGTGTTTGATAAAATAGCTTTTTAAGGGATTCTTTACATTTTGATGATCTATTAGTTGAGTTATGATTCAAGTGACTCTGATGATTATGAGCTTTCTAAAGATGAGTTTAAATCATGAAAATATTGATGATGTTGTAGGGTCAAATTAAGCCCCTTTCTTAAGATTATACCTCTTGTGAGCCTTTGATGTTGGTGTTAATGAAAGGGTAATGTTGATAATGACCCATTGTTATGAGTGAAGTTAGGCTCACCATTTGAGGTCAATGATTTTGAGAGCTACACATGCCATGTCTCTACGTTTATTTCAAGTTATTAGAGTATGATTATCTTATATATTCTGTGAGGTTAGACTTAGCACCGAGTGGACTAGAGGCGAACCCCCAAGTCCTAGAACTACGTGCCACCATAGGTGAAAGGATTAGAGGCTAGTCCCCAAATCTCTAAGAGCCCATTACCCTAAATATGAGGGCTTGAGGTGAGTACCCGAGTCCAAGAACTACAAGCGAGTACCCGGTTCACACAAGGCTTAGTGGATCGACTTAGGCATTAAGAGGTTTACCTTAGCATGTAACTTCCCCTTCTCTTTCGATGTGGGGATGACATTGGCATTCCAAGTTGTAGCTCTTATTTTATGTCGGTTGAGATTTCTTCCCACACTTATGTACTATGTTCTATAAAATTGTTATGATTTACAAGCATGTTTTACTTCAAGAATTGATCATGCATGTCATATTGTTATTATGCGAATCTATAGCTTATAATTACCCATTTTGATTATGATGCCTATCTCTTGTTGGATTGCATCACACATACTTAGTACATTCAAACATACTAACATATACTCACTGCCTACATGATGTCACCATATAGGAACTGGTGCCCTTATTGATTCTCCTCCTCATGGCTAGATGGATTGTTCAAGTTAGCATTTAGTGAGCCCTCATGTCCGGGGACAATATATATCCTCTCTCATGCTTATATTTCGATTATATCTTGCATATTTGGATCACCCATTGTCATTGCTATGAGGATGAACCTAGTTGCTTGTCTTGGCCCCCGATAAATATCTATATTTAGAGGTATTGTTGGACAAGTTATGTATTATGCTTGAGTTTGACTCAACTATGATATTTAAGTATTACTTCCTCTTTCTCTCTCTCTTCCTTAGTCCCAATTACCTTTGTTTATGTTATCTCTTATTGTCATTTTTAAATGTTTTCGTGACCAAGGATGTGTAATGATATACTGTGAGGCTTGTTTGATATTCCTTCGGGTTCCCCATTCACTAGTCACATCTAGGCCCAAGGCTTGGGTCGTAACATTTATGACCAGCTCAGAATGTGTCATAACCTAGGTAGGCTCTTGACCACGCTCAACTATTTGACCAGTGACCCATCTCAAGAGCTCCGCTCTCTGGTCCACACTCTTAGAAATAATAGCCTACCTAATTTTCCAAATCTAGTGATCAAGCTCAGCTGTAGACTTAGGTGTTCTATATGTAGGACCAAACTATACCCATGGATGGTCTCCTTTAATATGTTCACACGCCAGCCTCTCACCAACACTTCTCGTGATCTAGGATAATGGAAAGGCTTTTCCTTCTTAGGGAGATCCTTAAGTATGGTTGTGGCGTAGGTCGCATAGAACTCCCGTACTAGGGTTGATGAGTACTAATCCATCTTTTTAGTCAACCACTTGAGACCTCATGTCATGGCTTCCTCAACTACACGGACATGGCTCAACCCTATACCGATGAGTCGGGGCTCCTCATATAATGAATGAACTAGCTTCCCTTGCATATATCTTTTTTATCCCTTCAACACCCCACCGATGTGTTTGAGGATTTTGTGGTGCTGAAACGGATGAAGACTGTGCAATCTCCTAACTCTGAGAATTTTCCTAAAGCTCGACTCCATGTGTATGAGAGTCATCTGTGGTGAACTTTGCTCAGAACCATCTTGACATCCCTCCTCATCAGACTGGAGGTACTATCTACTTGCACTGGCATCTGAGCAATACATGTAGCTGCCCTAGTTTGAGGTCCTGTGCCTCTGGTTGTTCGTTATATGAAGATTCATCAATAAGCTTTCTTCTAAGGGATTCGATTACTATTTTTCTACCCTTGGAGGCCATAATATCTGCAAACAAGCATAAACAAAGATGATCAGCCCCAAAACTATTCAACAAAATAAAACAAAAACAAAAGAAGGAAAAGAAAACTCAGCACTGCATCAGCTGCAGGTGGCAGGTACGAGACCCTAGTATGACTTATAGTGGAGACTACGAGTTGTACTGTGGCCTTATAGTCCTCAGGTGCATAATAGTTTTAGAAACTAAAACTAGGTAAGAGACACCATTACGACTCATAAACATGACTACAGGTCGTAGACAGGTCTCGTACAAGGTTTCAGTTTACAAAATTCAGCACAGGCTTAAGTCTACAAGACCCCACTATGGTTCTTAGTGGGCACTACGACCCGTAGGTAAGTCTCGTATGGTAAATGTTTAAGGTCTTGAGGTCACTATTATTCCCTACGAGAGGTAATTATGACTTGTAGACTCTTTTAAGAGTCGTAGAAGACTCCTGTAGCAGGGAATGACAGGTAGCTGAGGTAGCTATCACTTCACCATAAGGTTTTTCAATATAAACAAAACAAGAATAAAACAGCATCGATGCAAGCGCACTTTCATACATCAAGCATAAGTCAACCCGAACCATAAATCATAGTGTTATAGTAGCAACATGGGTTTATCAATCAACACGCTTTCAAGCTCATCTCTCCAATGCTTATTCAAGAATACACTCATATAATTATTTCCCTAATCACACAAAACCATCATTATACATACATAAAGATATAGGAAATTGATTTATAATTACATCAAAATTTTACCAACCAAAAAATTTCAATAACATCACCCTAGCCAACCCATTATCATGCCAAAATGGTTTTGCAAATCCACACATAATTACAAACCAAAGCTAAATAGTCGATCAACAACAACCAACATACCATGATTATCCAATTATAACAATAAGAGCAAATCCTTCAACTAGGGTTAAACACTACTCATTATGATCAAAACCCTAGTTCAATCTTAATTTGCATCAAACCCACAAATAATATGTCTTGGTATACATTTCAATCCCCATGTTCATCCAATACATTCAAAGCAAAGTAAATTTTTGAGAGTTAAAGTAAGCCAAGAGACATATCATAGGGAATGATGAACTACAATGACCAAAATGAGAAGAAGGGAGCCCCAAAACCCTAGTGGCAGGAAAGCTTGTCGGAAATTAGGTTGGGTGGCCAGAAAATTCATCGGGAAATATTAGGGGAAAAGATTAGGGTAAAAATCATTAAGTAGGGCTAAAAATATATGGTCAAAAATAATTTTGAATCTTTATATTCATTATCGAGCCAACTTTAAAAATCCCTAAGTCGGGTCTATAAAACCCCGACTATGTGTCGTAGCTCTGACTATGGCCTATAGGTCTTGGTCTTGTAGGCTACTCAACACTTGGAAAAATTTAGAAATCATACTTTGGCACTATAAACCCTATTTACCACTTGTAGTAGGGACTACAAGTCATAAAGTTCGCTCGTATTGTGAGTGCTAACTTTAAGTCATCACTGTTATCCTCTACGAGGCATGACTATGAGTCATAGGGTAAACGATAGCTTGTAGGCCTGGTCGTAGAGGCTGCTTTCAATGCCATTTTCTGAACTTTCTCTATCATGTCCAAAACCTGGAAAATTTTCTCAAAGTGCACCATTATACCAATATATAACTAATTCAATGTCAGAATAAAAATCAACGCACAATCAAAAATGCCACCTAATAATCCACAATATCAATAAACTCAAAAATAAACAAAAGCATTAAAACATCTTGGGTTGCCTCCCAAGTAGCACCTTAGTTAACATCGTGGCATGACTTTGTCATCTTGAATTATCAAAATTCCTCAATAGCCCACACTTCGATTTTGAGCTCATAGGGATACTTCATAGACTGTCAAATGTTGAAAAACATTTCTGCATTATTCACCCTAAACCTAACTTGACCCAAATCCATATCCACCAAGGCTCACCTTATGGCCTAGAATGGTCTTCCCAAAATAATAGGGACCTCAAAATCGACTTCATAATCAAGAATTACAAAATCCACTGAGAATATGAACTTATCCACTTTAACTAGCATATCGTAGAATATTCCTTCTAGCTTCTTGATTGTCCTTTTTTGCCATCAGTAACCTCATTCGTGTTGAAGTAGGTAAATCCAAACCAAGATTTTTAAATATAGTAAGAGGCATCAAATTTATACTTGATCTCAAATCACACAATGCTCTTGCAAACTCAACATCGCTGATGGTACAAGGGATGGTAAATGCACCAAAATCCTCCCATTTTTGGACTACACATTTGGTTGTAATGGCACTACAATATTGGAGCTCTTGCGATAAATCCTGGCTCACCATGCACTTTTTTGTCACCAAATCTTTCATATATTTAGCATAGTTGGGCATCTTCAAAGCTTCAATAAGCGAAATATTAATGGACAATTGTTTTAACATAGATAGGAAGTGTTTGAACTTGTCATCCTCCTCCTTTTGCTTGAACCCTTAGGGAAAAAGAAGGGGAGGCCTTGGGATAGTCTTGTTCTTTCCTTGCCCCATCGTTAGTCAAACCTTCTTCCTGAACCTTAACTTTATCATCAATAGTCTTTTTACAATCCTCATTCACAACCATCGTATTGGATGGTCAATGGTACTCTTTCCACTCCTTTTCATAATGCAATGTCCCGCATTCTTAGGGTTTTGGACCGTATTGCTCGGTAAAGTACTCTTTTGGCATTGATTCAATTGAAGGGACACTTTAGCAAATTGTTTTTCAAGTTACTTGATGGAAATAGAATGGGACTTGATCTTTTGGTTGATACTTGAAATATCAAATTTGATCCCTTTCAAAGTCTCATCTTGGTTCTCCACTTTTTTCAACAATTTGTCAAACATCTCTTTGACCCTTAAATTGCTAGAACCAACTTCATGATGATGAGGAGGTACATAAAGACCATTTCTATACCAATGTCTTCAGCCTCACTCGGCTTCTGGCACCTTATCTCTCTCAAAATAACCACCACAGTTATCTCTATATGTACAATCTCTATTATAGCTCTGACCTTGATTTCTGGAACCTTGACGCCAATAGTCCGATTGGACCCTTGGTCATTGTTCTGAAAACCCACTGCTTGATTGCTAACAAAGCAAGTATCTTCATTATAATATGACTCACCATATATAGGCACTCTTGGAGGTTGGTGGATGACCACATAAACACTTTCTTGAGTTTATGTTACCACAAAGTCCATACTATTTTGGAGTTGAGCATGTTTTTGCATGATCTCATCATTGATTTTTGCTTGCTCTAAAGTGATACTCAATGCATAAGAGCTTGTTGTAGTAGCTCTCTCCCTTAGGACCCATGCTCTATTGGTCTTCACTACTTGGTTTATTCTTTCTGCTATCCTTGTAAATGGTTGATCTAAGAACATGCTTCCCATGATTATATCGGCACACACTTGACTATTCTCATCAAGAGCCCGATATAAAATTTCCACTAAGGCATCATCAATGATCTTATGGTCCGAAACCATTCTCAAACATTTGGTGAACCTCTTCCACATTGTTCTAATAGAATCACTCGGCAATTGCTCAAAGTTATTGATTTGGTCCTTAAGTTTGAGCTTTTTGGACCTTGGAAAATATTGCTCTAAGAAGTCTCTTTGAAATTCTGCCCAACTGGTGATTGAGCTCTGTGGGAGTTCTGTTAACTATATTGCTGTATTACCGATAAGAGATACAGGAAACACAAGTAACCCAACAACATCCATAGAAAGATTTTGTGTACCCAACACACTTTTACTTCTGATAACTATATTGCTGTATTACCGATAAGAGATACAGGAAACACAAGTAACCCAACAACATCCATAGAAAGATTTTGTGTACCCAACACACTTTTACAAACAAATGCACTATTGTGAAGATGATTATGAGGATCCTTAGAAGGTAACCCTGCAAACAAACCACAATTCTGAAGCATTTGAAGCAATCCACTTGACATTGTGAACTTACTATCTGCCAATAGTGTTGGCAATACTATAGCACCTATGACATCCATGTGACATCCATAGTCATAGGGTTCAACCGATATTGATTCCAACCATATGCATTCTCATTAAAATCCCTATGGTGTGGCCTATTTTCCCTTGGTGATGAATTCTCCTCTCTAACCCACTTCATCATCACATTGATCCATGGCTTTATCAACTGCAATATCCATGTTTGGTTGGGCAATTCTCCTTGCAACATGTCAGATTTCAAGATTAATTGGAGCTAAGGGTCCGCCTTGGCTCCATGTGTTGGGCATACACCTAGTATACCCTGCGAAACAATCTTAACAACAAAGACAAAAATGAAAGTAAAATAAAAGAGATTTAAGATATCACTACATGAATTAACTACTAGTGAAAACAAGTAACTATATTGCCTAGCAACGGCACCATTAATTTTGATCATTCTCAAATAGTACCTCTCACTGTGAGGATAAAGCGATTGTTGTCAAATGTAAAACGTAACCATAGGTTAGGGTGAAATACCAAGGGAATACGAGGTATTTCCTTATTGATTCACCAACAAACATTTCAAGCATCAAATAACTCTATTCTTAGGAGGGCGGGGTTTGTAATGATATGTAGTAAAGTAAAACTATACTAAGAAAATGTAGCAACAATCAAATTTGGAGAGAAACTTGGGAAATTATGTTCCTCATGATTCACTAACTCAAATACCTTGGATAACACCACCTAAATTATGATATTGCATGCAGGATTACAACTTAAGTTCTTCCAACCCTTGGGCAAAGGTGAAGGTCGAATTTCACTATGGCGCTTTGTTGGCTACCATAGTATGCCTAACTAACTATACTTATTGTCCTAGTCAACCTCTCCTTGGCTGCGTTTGGTTGATTTGACAAGAACACATCAATCAAACCCTGCCACACATTTCTTTTTCCTATTCATCACTACCTTGATTTGGATCATGACACAGGTGGAGTTTAACATTGGCCACCATTAAATAACAAGCAAAATAAAGGGAAATGGACGATACGTGTAAATAACCAATTCAAGAGGTACAAATAATCCAGATTATTAAGCTAGCTATTCATGGTTCTCACAACCCCAAGTTGTAGGCCTTTAGCTACTCATAACTTGGGCAAGAAAACAAATAATGAATAAAACATACATAATTGATAAAATACCCAAGAAAAATGAAGAACAAATAAACCACCTTTGAATTTGTATTCACAAGCTTGAATGATAAAATTTGTCCACAAATGAATCTAAAACCCTAAACTTGAGTCTCAAAATAAAACCCTATTTTTCTACCCTAAAATCTAAATGTTGTATCAAGAATTCTGAAAACGCTTACTCCAAAAACTGATTCTAAAATGCTAACATATACTATTTATACTATTTACAAAAAGGTCCTCAAAATAATTAGAAAATCTAGTCGGCAGCTTCTACAGCTCATAGCTACGGCTCGTCGGGTGATCTACTAGTTGTAATCAGGCTTCCATGGTCACCACTTGGGATTTTGGACTTTACTGCTATGACTCACCTCTACTAGTCGTAGGTTGGTATATGACTCGTAGTGCCTTCTCATACTCTATCTTTGCATTTCTTGGTCCAATTTTAATTAACATTGTTAATTGCAACAAGGTCCCCTTCTATGAGTCATAGTGAGAACTACGATTCATACCTTGACCTAATATGGCTGAACTTTAAATTCTCAGATTTTGGTTTTGGAAACTGTTAATTGCTATCATTCCCTAGGCTCGTACATTTGGATACGACTTATAGTGGGTCTCGTAGATTCTCAAATTCAACAAAATCTACTACTTTTTCCCAAAATCAGGCCAACCTATATTTTCTGTAAAAATAAACATAAAAACACATAAAATCCATAAAATGTCACATTGAGAATGCATAAAATCCCTTGTTTTAAGCATCAAATGTGTTGTATTTTGACAGCACAAAAAAGGTAGCTGGAAGTTCTTGTTAACGAGAGTCTTTTACGACATGTAGATGAGTCTATGAGTTATAATTGCCCTTGTGGGAAGTTTTAATGACTTGATTTACT
This sequence comes from Solanum virginianum, assembly GCA_000787875.1. Lineage (NCBI taxonomy): Eukaryota > Viridiplantae > Streptophyta > Magnoliopsida > Solanales > Solanaceae > Solanum > Solanum virginianum. The sequence continues at coordinate 122,689 of DF359330.1, forward strand.
AAATATTCATTAGACAGGACCTTCTACGAGTTGTAGATCACTCTACGAGTCGTAGATAGGTTCGTAGACCCTTGCTTGTTTTGAAAATTACTCCCTAGAAGTTTATACGAAACCTATTTACAACTTATAAACCAATTTACGAGTCATACTTGGGTCCCTTATAGCTTTCCAGGGTTCATTATGCTTTTGCACCTCTGGTTTATGGGACCATGTTATGACTCATAATTCTAATTACGACTCGTAACTGGCTTTCATAATGCCCTTCAGCAACTGATCCAATTCAGTTTTTATTTTGTATTGCTTGATTGTTGGGGCTAATATTGGATTATGCATGTTTAATTTATAGATACTATGGCCCTGAAAGGAAAATGTGTAGAGATTGAGGCTTTCAGAAATGAAATGAACCCAAAAAGTGCCAAAAAATGTGCTTCGAAATGCCCAAAATTTTAAATTCCATATATCTTAAAATCTGTGCATGATATTAAAAATTCAACTTCATATTCTTATTTATGGGGTCAAAATTAGGGGATAAGGGGTCTAACCCCGATTTAAGAGCAACCATAGTAAAATTTGAAAATCGCAAAAATGCAATTTCTAGAGACAATCCGCGCCCCTAGCACAACGCATCAAGGGCGCGCTCCTACATATTTTTGTGTCTAGTTTTTTATCTCGGTCCAACACTTTTGGGTCTTAGGCGTCAATTTGCGCCCCTGGTACTACGCATCAAGGGCGTGCTCCTACACATTTTTGTATCTAGTTTTTCTATCTCAGTCCAACACTTTTAGGATTTGAACCTAAGTATTCCCAAATGTGTTTTTACCTATACTTAGTCATATTTCACCCTCATATCATCCTAAACATTCCCCAATATCCTCTCAAACACTTACCCATATTTTCACTCCCAAATTCAAGTCTCAAAACCCATATCCAGAACTAAGGATTTCCTTCAACTTCAAGCCTCCATTTTCAATCTTCATCAAGAGCTTCCTCAAAGCTAAGGTATGTAGGTTTTATCCATTGGGTCCTTCCACCTATAGTGCCCAAATCTCCTTTTTACTCAATTTGCATGATTAAAAGTTGATTTTACAATTTGTTTTACTGGTATGATCATGTCTATGAACTATTATAAAGCTATGTAAAGTTCAAACTGTTTTGCTATGTTTTGTGCTATAAATCCTAGATCTACTGCAAGATTTGATGAGTGGTTTTGATGTACAATGCTTGAGGGTGTTGCTAGGTTTTGATTGATGGTTTTAAAATGGATTTTCTTGTATGATTTCATCTCTAAATTGCATGCATTTGTACCCCATTACACACCATTTAAGTGTTTGATAAAATGTTCGAATGTGGTTTCTTGAGGAATTGAAGGTCCAAAGCATGAGATATGATATGAATGATATTATGATGATGAAATAAGCCTATGTATATGATGAATTTTATATAAAGTGTTGCATTAAACCATGCCTAATCTTGGGGGACCAAGAGCTCGGATAACCTACATGAGGGTTCGTCCTCATCAACCTAGTGAGGGGTTTGTACTTTACCACAAGGGTGATGGGGTGGAATCATCATCAAGCTAGATAGGGGTTTGTACTCATCAAACTAGTTAGGGGTTTGTACTCATCAAACTAGTGAGGGGTTTGTACTCATCAAACTAGTGAGGGGTTTGTACCTCACCACTTAAGTGATGGGGTGGCATCATCACCAACCTACCAAAGGGTTTGTACTTTGGAAGGCT
>DF359330.1:137615-154887 GCA_000787875.1 Solanum virginianum
TATGATTTCAAGTCTTATGTCTCAGCCCCTATGTCGTTCATATGCATTCATGTTTAAGTTGACAAATTTATAATGATTTTTCATTCATGTTGAAGTTTTGAAAATGGCGTTTAAATGTAATGTTGCATTCTTATTGGGGCTGATATATTCCTGATTACTCTTGTCTTGTACATCTCTTTTACATTCGGGGATGAAGGTTCCCAAGGGGGAGATATTGAAATGATCCCAAAATGTAACCAAAAATGTGTCTCGGAATGCCTGGAATTTTAAATTTCATACATCTCAAAATCCATGGGCAACATTGAATATTGGACTTCATATTCTTATTTATGGGGTCAAAATTAGGGGATAAGGGGTCTATACTTAAAATCTGTGCATGATATTAAAAATTCAACTTCATATTCTTATTTATGGGGTCAAAATTAGGGGATAAGGGGTCTAACCCCGATTTAAGAGCAACCATAGCAAAATTTAAAAATCGCAAAAATGCAATTTCTAGAGACAATCCGCGCCCCTAGCACAACGCATCAAGGGCGCGCTCCTACATATTTTTGTGTCTAGTTTTTTATCTCGGTCCAACACTTTTGGGTCTTAGGCGTAAGTATTCCCAAACGTGTTTTTACTTATACTTAGTCATATTTCACCCTCATATAATCCTAAACATTCCCCAATATCCTCTAAAAAACTTATCCATATTTTTCACTCCCAAATTCAAGTATCAAAACCCTCATCCGGAATTAAGGATTTCCTTCAACCTTCAAGCCTCCATTTTCAATCTTCATCAAGAGCATCCTCAAAGCTAAGGTATGTAGGTTTTAGCCATTGGGTCCTTCCATCCATAGTGCCCTCATCTCCTTTTTACTCAATTTGCATGATTTAAAGTTGATTTTACAATTGGGTTTACTAGTATGATCATGTCTATGAAATATGTTAAAGCTCTGTAAAGTTTTGACTGTTTTGCTACGTTTTGAGCTATAAATCTTGGATTTATAGTAAGATTTGATGAGGGGGTTTTGATGTATAATGCTTGAGTGTGTTGCAAGATGTTGATTGATGGTTTTACAATGGATTTTCTTGCATGATTTCATCTCTAAATTGCATATGTATAATGCTTTAGTGTGTTGCAAGATGTTGATTGATGGTTTTACAATGGATTTTCTTGCATGATTTCATCTCTAAATTGCATGGATTTGTACCCCCCATTACACACCTCTAAGTGTTTGATAAAATATCTGGATGTGGTTTGTTGAGGAATTAAAGGTCCAAAACATGAGATATGATATGAATGATATTATGATGATAAAGTGAGCCTATGTATATGGTGAATTCTATATAAGGTGTTGCATTAGACCATGCCCAATCTAAGGGGATATTATGATGATAAAGTGAGCCTATGTATATGGTGAATTCTATATAAGGTGTTGCATTAGACCATGCCCAATCTAAGGGGACCAAGAGCTCGAATAACCTAGATTAGGGTTGGTACTCATCAACCTAATGAGCGGTTCGTACTTCACCAACAGGTTGATAGAGTGGCATCATCATCCCTCTAGATGGGAGTTTGTGCTTCTTAAGCTAGTGAGGGGTTTGTAACTCACTGCCTAAGTGATGGGATGACATCATCACCAGCCTACCAAGAGGTTTGTACTTTAGAAAGCTAGATTGGTCTTTTCTGTAAATCTGATATCCTATATGAGCATGAGTTACTTAAGCATGTTTTACTTATGCATTGATCCCACATGTCATATTCCTATATTATGTCTATTGCCTATTGTTATGTATTTTGATTATGATACCTATCTCTTGTTATGTTATATCTTACATACTTAGTACATTCGAATGTATTAATGCATACTCTTGCCTAAATGATATTACCATATAGGAACTGAAGCCCAAGTTGATCATCTTCTTCCTCCATATGGCTAGTTTAGTACTACCCAAGCTAGTTGGTGAGTCCTCCACTTCGGGGACCTTGGTCTATGTTGCTCTTATGAATTGAGAGATTCTTCTTTATGTTTTATTTTGACAGGAGAGTGAGCCTGGTTGCTTTGTCTTGGCCCTCACTCTTATCTAAGTATTAGAGGTGTTCGTTAGACATGTTATGTATCTACGTTATGAGCTTTGACTCTTTGTCTCTTGATTATGATGTTATGCAAACTTTCCCCTTAGCCCATTTGGCCATATTCTTACTCTTTATGTCTCTATAATATGAGTTTAACTCTTGTTTTTGACTATGATATTATGCAAGCATTTTCCTTAGCCCCTTTGCCCCTATTTTTGTTATTTAATGTTTTTATATGCTTCCGCGACTAATGATGTGTAATAATAAGTTAAGAGGCTTGTTTGGGGTTCCTTCGGGTTCCCTATTCGCCTGTCACATCTAGGCCCTAGGCTTGGTTCATGACAAAAAAACAACTCATCGATGAGTCTACAGATGACTAACATATAGGTGATGAGTAGACCCAGCTGAGTGGGTCATTGGAGATCATTGATGCTCGTCCAGATCCTGCGGCTGGGATACCACAGACTAGAGCAGCAGGTGCCAGAGCTGGCCAGACTCAGGTTCAAGCCAATATTACTTCCTAGTCTTATGAGAAAGGTAGTGAGAGGATGGGGAGTAGCATGCCCCGAATGACTAGGTCCATAGATGAGAAAAGTTTAGAGGATGGCTCCCAAGATAGAGGAGATGCCAAATCCTCGGTTTCTCTATCATCTTCTTCAGCACCGAATCATAGCATTCGCTGGTGGTGCATCAAGGGAATGAAGACCATATTTCTGGAGGGCATGCAGCCTAAAAAGCGTGGCAAATCCACCCATTTGATATATGAGGAGTCCCAATTTATTGATGATTGATTGAGCCATGTCCCAGGTCTTAAGGACATGATGACACGATATGGGCTCACGTGGTCGATGGTAAGGCATAGACGATACGCTCTAATTTGGTGTGGGAGTTTTATGCAGCATACACAACCATGATTCTTTGAGATCTTCCCAAGGGGAAGAGACCTCTCACATAATTGAGATTGACAGAGGTGTGAGTAAGAGGGCGACGGGTCGATATTTTAGAAGAGATGACTCGCCGTGTTCTTTTTGGTCCCAAGAACTGAGCCCTAAGATTGACAGTTGAGTTTGACTATAGACTGGGGCAGGCTAGAACCGCATTAATTTCAAATAATTCGGTAGAGAGGATAGAATTGTTGAGATGGGTGGCGAGTCACATTGCAGAGCAGTGTCCAGAGCCTGCTTGGGTCACCACATATATGGAGCCTATTGTAAAGGCTTCACTTTCTTTCCTTACCAAATTTTGGTGGGCTATTGTTAGATCTGGCATCCAGCCTATTCTGGTAGATAATACTTTGACTTCGGAGCGGGTGGTATTGGTTGCCAACATCTTGGCTATTTACGACATTTATTGGGCCCGACTCATAATGAAGCAGATTTATGAGTCTCCACTCAAAAGGGCCATCTCTATCTTATTTCCAGTTTTGGTCTACAAACTTTGTTTACATTCACAGGTAGAGATACTCCATCAGCTAGATCTGTTAGTTGATGCCCAACATACCCTAGAGGTCGGCCTAATAAATGACAATAAGAACTCGATTGCAACACAATAAGCACCATTATTACTACCGATGTTCATCTCGGAGCCACCTCCTGAAGGTTCGATGATTGCCATTACTACTACTCCAGCTACGAATACTAATGAGAGACCCCATGAACTTGAGGCAGTTGATGTTGAAAGGGGTCTAACTATAGCTGCTCCTGCACTAGAGGCCAGTACTTTACAAACTTCTACACTGGGTATGGTTTACATGTCCGTGGTTTTGATTAAGGCTATGGCACAGTGTCAATCATGTACTGAGTCCCAGTTGTCTCAGCTTATTCAGCAGGTTAGCCCATAGGTCCGACAGACTGTTATAAACTCAGAGGAGTATTACAAGGCATTCACTATATCTACTATTTAGGAGTGTGTTTCTATGGTGGATGCCCACATTAATGCCTTTGAGGACCGAGTGTAGAAGAGGTTAGCTAAGGCCTGACCTTCAAATTCATCAACCGTACATAAGGAGATTGCAAATCTTAGGGCTAACATGACAACTTCACTAGTGGCACCCGTGACACTACCGAAGTCTACACATGCAGATTCGCTATTTTATTTATTCGCCTCCATGGAGCCTCCATAGACTTCCCTCAAAAAGTGCCTTTGCATAGATAAGAACCTTGTTGAGTGGAATGTATGTGCAAAGTTCCTTGTAGATGATAAAGGTGATGAGGATGATGAGGTGCATTGATCCCACATGTCATATTCCTATATTATGTCTATTGCCTATTGTTATGTATTTTGATTATGATACCTATCTCTTGTTACAAAGGACGAGCTCGGGCTCGCCTTGAGGACATCAAGGCTAGAGTAGAAGATGAGGCTAGCCCAGGAACATGATAGGGCAAGGGGTATTGGCCCTCCGGACAGACTTCGGCAGCTGAGTATACTACCCCACGGATGAGAGATGACCAGATGTAGCCTGAGATAGGCGCTAGGCACCGAGGTATGTTATTTTTTACCTCTACTATTATATTTTTGCTTGATTTGGTATATTATGGACAATGCACAACTTTTTTTATGGGGTGTGGGTAGTTATAGGCCTTGGTGAAGTCTGAGTAGCTTATGATCCATAACTATCTCAAATTTTGATCCTGAGGTTTTCTTGTCTGTGTTTTTTTCCTCGTGGTTGTTTAATTTCTATTGAACTGGCACGTTTTGGATGTTTAAATAATATTTGTAGCATATAGTACTAATACTTATGTCATATAGCATGTTTTTATGTTTCGTTTTTGAAAATTGGTACCCACCAAGAATTTTTTATTAGTAGTTAAATGGCAACCATGCATGTTTGGGTGTTTGGCAATAGTTGTTTTGATAAGTGAGGGTAATTTGAGTTATGAAGCATGATTTGTGAGTTGCTTGTTGGCAATGTATGCAATGCCATGTGAGTGTGAGTTTATTTTTCTAAATTCATTCATTTTTGTGCTAATTCAGAACTTGCCCTATTACTTTAAGTTAGATTGTAGATTAAATGAATTAGGAAGGGATCTTAGGCCTTTGTTCTTTAAATTAGTCCACTTTAGCCTAAAATAACCAAGCAAATGATGTTTTATTCCTTGTTCCAAATATTTGAGCCATACATGAACCAGTTCTTTCTAAAATACCTAATTAGCCTAACCTTGTCTAGTGATAAACCTTAAGATTGACCCTGGTCTTTCCTTGAGCATTGTGAACCTTGATTGAGGCAAAAAGCCTAAGTTGAGTGTAGCTACCAAAAGTGGCCCTGGTTTGGGGAATAGATATTATATACTTCAAAATAGGCTAAAAGCCTAAGTTGCTGGTGGCCGGTGTAGGGGTAAAATCACAAAACTAAGGTGTAAGTTGGGAATGAGGAGAAAAAGAAGAAAATCATGTACTAGGTGCAAGAAAAGTAAAAAGATGCCTTAGAGTGAGATTAAAACCAAAATGAAGTGTAAAAATGAGGTAGAATTGAAAAATGAGAAGAAAATACCCATAAAAGTTTGAATATGAAAAAAGAGAGAAAAAGATGAAAATGTTGGAGTTGGTAAAGTGAAAGTGTTGAAAAATATAGTTTAAGGATAGCCTTTGGTCACTATTGTTTCAAAATTTCATACCAAAGCACCCTGAGCCTACGTTATAAGCTTAGAAAATCCTAAACTGATCCTGGTCCATTTAATTTAAAGTCCAACTCATGAGTATATAGGAAAGCTTAAGATATTAGTCATTATGCATGAACATCTTTTGTGAGAGTGAGTGTTCTTGCTCAGTCCCAAAGGTAAATTTGAAATCATCATTGAGTGTTAAAATAGGATTTCTTTCTGTGAGGGCACTTGAAGCATTGTGAGCATTTGACTTGTTTAGTGATTGTGGATTATTGATATTACTTTGCTTGTCATGGTTGTTTTATCAAATACATCAATGTGCTTTGGCTTGCTAAATAGTTGTCTGATCTTGTTTTGAAAACTTAGTGTGGGTACTTGAGTTTGAATTGTATGTGATGTATGCCATTGGGCTGAGGTCTATGTGTTGCTTTGTTATCTATATAGATTGAATCATCACTTGAGGACAAACAACAATTTTAAGTTGAGAGTGTTGATGTGCTATCAAAATACAACACATTTGATGCCTAAAGCTTAGGATTTTGTATGTTCTAAATGCAACATTTGTGGTTTTTATATGTTTTGTGTTTGGTTTTGCAGGAAAGCACGTTGACATGACTTTTGGAGCGAATTGCAGACTCTTCTGGTTTTTGAAGGCTTATGAGACCCTCTACGAGTCGTAGAGTGGGTTTTGTAGGGATTTCCAGTTATGGATGAAAGTATGAAATTCAACTATACAAGACCCCTATACGAGTCATAGATACTCTATGAGTCGTATAGAGGGGTTTCATGAACATTTCCAGAGAAGGACCAGATAATGATGATAAAGTCTACGAGACAATGATACGAGTCATAGATCAAACTATATATCTTAAAGTGGATCCATAGCAGTAAAGTCCAAGATTCAAGAAGCTAAACAAGACACCCCAATTATGACTCGTAAACCCTATTACGAGTCATAACTGCATATCGTAAGGTCTGCCGACCAATTTTTCTATTTTGTAAATACTATAAATAGTATAATTAGGTTATTATTAGTAAGAAGTATAGGAGAATAGAATAAAAAAATTTCATTAGAGATATATTTAGGGTTTTGTACTTGGAGACAAAATATTAGAGAGGAGAATACACTTGTGGGTTCATTGTATCTTTCAACCTTGTGATAATAAATATTGGGTTTGCTTGTTCTTCAATCTATTAGGGTAAGAGATTAATTATGTTTTCTCAATTCATAGTTTCTTTATCTACTCATAGTATGAGCGGCTAAACCCATAACTTGGGGTTGTAGGAACCATGAAGACCTAATCAAATAGACCCGGATAATTTGCAATTCTTGGAATGGGTATTTACATGTATTAATCAATTCTCTTAATATTGTATGTTTCTTAGTAGTGGCCAACATTAGAACTTGCTTAGTGTTACCTTTTTGATCCAGGTGGTAATCCATAGGAAAAGAGATAGGTTAACAGGATTCAATGATATATTCTCGTCTAATCAACCAAACTAGATCAAGGGGAGGTTGACTGGGACTATAGGTAATGGTTAGTATTGCACACTATAGAGATGGGCTAAGTCACATAGTGAAATTCTCCTCTCACCTTTGACTAAAGGGCTTGGTGAACTTAAATTATTGTCCTACATATTATACTCTAGTCGAGAATTCGGTTATCCGGGGATATTGAATTGGTGAATCATGTGAAACACAATTTCCCAAGTTACTCTCAATTATTGATTGTCTCTTGTTTTAGTTAGTAAAGTTTAATTTATTATAAATCATTGTAACCGCCCCCCCTCCCCCCCCGCCCCCCCGAGGAATTGAGTTAGTTAATACTTGAATTGTTTATTAGTGAATCAATTTGAAAAGTCTCCATATTTTCTATGGGATTCGATCCTAACCTTGGTTAGATTTTGTATTTTACAATGACTGCTTTATCCTCCAAAAGTGAGGTGTAACTTGGGTGTAATCAGTATTGATCGAGTCACTAGGAAGTTGCTGAAAGTTGTTGATTTGATCCTTCAACTTGAGCTTCTTCAATCTCAGGAAGAACCTCTCCAATAAGGCCTTCTGCAACTCAACCCAACTTAGGATCAAAGTCTACAGGAGTTCATATAGGCATAGCGGTTGTGTTTCCTATTAGCGATAATGGGAAGATACAAAGCCCCACAACATCCATAAATAGATTCGAAGTTCCGATTACACTCTTACAGATAAACACAATGTTGTGTAGATGGCTATGTAGATCCTCTGATTGTAGGCCTGTGAATAATCCATGATTCTATAGCATCTGAAGTGTCATGCCCCAGACCTAGGGCCTACACATGACCGGTGAATGGGGAACCCGGAGGAACCCCAAATAAGCCTCATAGCATATCATTACAATCCTTGGTCGCAGAAGCGATTAAAATGATGATAAGAGACAAGTATAAACAAGGGTAATTGGGACTAAGGGTAAATTTTCATATCATAGACACCAAGAAACGAGAGAGTCAAAGCTCATAACGTAGATACATAACATGTCCAATAACACTTCTAACCCTTAGATACTTAGCGGGGGCCAAAACAAGAAGCCGAGCTGACCCTCATAATAATGACAATAGGTAACCCAAACATACAAGACATAGTCTAAACATAAGCTTGAGAGTTGATAGATATTGCCCTCGGACTTGAGGACTCACCATAAGCATACTTGAAAGATCCTTCTAGCTAAGAGGAGAGTCAATAGAAGCCCCAGTCCCTACATAGTGATATATTGTAGGCATAGAGTATATGTTAGTACGTTTGAATGTACTAAGTATGAAGGATGCAATACAGCAAGAGATAGGCATCATAGGTAAAATGCATAATCATAAGAAATAGATAGCATACCAATAATATGACATGTATGAATGATGCTTGAAGTAAAATCATGACTATATAGAACATAATACGAGTGTAAGGAGTGACCATAACAGTACAAGCCAAGGCCTACCACCCCCTTGGATAGGCGTATAAGGTATAAACCCCTTCATGAGGTTGATGGAGTACAAACCTTCCAACAAGGTTGATGGAGTACAAACCCCCTAAAAGGTTGATGGAGTACAAACCCCCCAATAGGTTGATGGGTACAAACCCCCCAACAATGTTGATGGGTACAAATCCACAACAAGGTTACCCGAGCCTACCACCCCTTGAATTAGGTGATCGAGGTACTAACCCCTCAACAAGGTTACTTGAGTCTACAATGCCCCCGAGCTAGGCTTTGTTATCCTCAACACTATAGAGATAATACCATATATATACATTCCTTTCATCATCATATATATACATTCCCTTTCATCATCATTCTATCATCATTTCATCATCATATAGTTGTTCAACTCATAAGACATGCATAGGACCTTCAATTTTTCAAGAAACCATAACGGGACATTTTATCAAACACTTAAAAGGTGTGTAGTGCTAGTGTAAAATTATGCAATGCAAGAGTAAAATCATGCTAGAAAATTCAATGTAAAACCTTCATAGATACTTGGTAACACCCTTAAGAAATATATAGCAAAACCCTTCAATAAATCTTACAATACACCTTGGTTTCATAGCTCAAAACATAGCAAAACAGTCATAATTTCATAAACCCCAACATAGAGTGCAATGATTTTCATAATAAATAAGATCCATGAGTAAACCATCTTTAAATCATGGAAATTTAAGTAAAAGGAAGCTTGGGTATCATGGGTGGAAGAAACCTATGAAAGAAACCCACATACCTTAGCTTTGGAGATGAACTTGATGAAAATTGGAGATGGAGACTTGAAGATTGAGAGGAAATCCTTAGATCTAGAGAGGGTTTTGAGACTTGAATTCAGGAGTAAAATATTTGGCTAAGTGTTTGAGTGAGGATTGGAGAATGTTTAGGATGATATAAGGGTGAAAGTGGCTAAGTATAGGTATTTTCTCACGTGGGAAGCTTAGGCCGAAGACTTAAAGGTCTTGGACCAAAACTAAAAACTAGCACCAAAATAAAGCACTGGCACATCGTACCAGTGTCACGCATTAGCTATGACCTAATGTTCATGCTCCAATAAGAAAGCAGTCATTATCAGCAATTCACCTAACCAAAGGGTAAGATCAAATCCACAGGGAATACAGGGTTTAACTACGAGAATTTGCTATCAATTATTACTAGTATCTATAACTAAAATCTCAAAATGGGGGGGGGGGGTTGTGCTTCAAGAACAAAGTAAAATAAATACTATACTACGATGCGGGATAAAAATTTAGGGATAACTTGGGAATTGTTTTCCCCATGGCTACTTGACTCTATTAAGCTAGATAATATACCTACAATTGGAGATTCTCATGCAGGACGGTAACTTAGGTTCTTCCAACCCTCTTGTGAAGGTCAAGGTCAAATTTCACCATGGCGCTAGGTTGGCAACCATGGCGTGCGAACTAACTGTTACCTAATGTCCCAGTCAACCTCTCCTTGGTCAGGTTTGGTTGACTAGATAAGAATACATCAATCGAATTCTGTCATCTATTTCTCTTTTCCTATTCATCACTACCTTAGTCGGAATCGTGATAGTAGGTAGGATTTTGTGTTGGCCACTACCAAACAACAATCATAATGAAGAGAAATAGATAATATATGCAAAACCCCAATCATAGAAATGCATTAACCTAGGTCATTTCAAGTCAACTATCCATGGTTCCCACAAGCCCAAGATATGGGTGCTTAGCTACTCATGGCTAAGGCAAAACCAATAAAAATGCAAATATAAGGCATTATTGAGAATTTTACCCAAAGCAAAGAAGATTGAAGATACCACCTATTGCAATTCAAAAGCTTGATAGATCGATAATAAGCACAAAGCAAGATTTGCAATCCCCAAAATTGGATTTTCCAAGAGAAAATGACAAAATAAGCTAAAACCCTAAAAGTTGTCTTGCGAGTATCTTCAAAAATGTTATTTTCTTCTCAATTTTGAATCTCCTAATAAAACCCAAACTTAAAATATTTATAGTGTTTACAAAATAATCCTAAAACTATACAAAAAAGACAGCTAGCAGCTGTATGCCTAGCAGGTACGACTCATAGGGTAATCTAAGAGTCATAATCGGGGTCTTATATCATGTTCTTGGCATCTTGGACTCAACTGGTACGACCTACTAGTACGAGTCATAGCTTAGGCTATAACACATATGTTCCTCTCATAGTCTAGGCCCTCAGTTGTTTATCCAATGTTTGGCTCTTTGATTTTTGCTATGAGTACACTATGTGAGTCGTAGTGAGACCTACAACTCGTAGTGTGGCCTCGTAGGGTTGACCTCCACTTAGCAAATTTTTTATTTTTGATCTCTATTTCTTGCTATAATAGTACCCTACGACTTGTAGCTTGGGCTATGACTCATAGGTGAACTCGTATGTCTTATGCTTCAGTAAAATCTGCAATTTTTCTCCAAAATTGTGCCAACCTAACTTTTCTGCAAAGAACAGTAGAAAAACACATAAAAACTCGCATTAAGAACTCAAAAAATCCCTTGTTTTACGCATCAAATATGTTGTATTTTGACAGCACATCAACACCTTCAACTTAGAATTGTTGCTTGTCCTCAAGCGACGACTCAATCTATGCAGACAATGAGAAATACATAGCAGCTATACCAATGGTATATAAATCTTTCACTCTAATCCCAGTACCCAACTATCATTTTCAAAACTTGGGTTGTAAAGCTACTAAGCATATCAAAAACATGATGATAAATTTGAAAACCCAACTATGATAAGCTAATGAGCATCAACCATCCACAATCACTACTATAGCCATATGCTAATCAAGTGGTGCAAATGCCCTCACAGAAAAGAAGTCTATTTCAATCACTCAAGAAGCTTTTAGAATTCAAGGACTCAGGAAGCATCTTACTCTCACAATTAAAATTCATGCATAATGACTAACACCATAGGCTTGCCTCTATACTTATCTTCTGGCTTGGTGACAAAGTGGATTTGGATCACTTTAGAACTTAAGGGCTTGTAACTTAGGTTCAGGGGCCTTTGGTGTGGCATTTTATGCAAGTAGTGACTAAAAGCTATCCTTGAACCATGTTTACCAACACTTTTTGCTTTCATAACCTAACCCTTTTCATTAAATTGACCTTTATTCTCCTATTTCAAACTTTTCTCGAGTGGCTTCTTTTTATTTTCAGCTGTGCCTTATTTCTGAAATCAATTCTTGCTACTTTTTCTCAACTCAAGGCACTTTTCTTTTGTTTTGCTTCACTTGATTCCTGATTTTTCATTTCTTTCTGTATTTCCCAAATAACCACCTCATTGTTATTACTTTACCACAATAAGGGCCACCCTCAACTTAGGCTTTTAGCCTAAGATGAAGTACACAATATCTAATTCCCAAACCGGGGCCACAATTTGTAGCCACCCTCAACATAGGCTTTTAGACTAATTAAGGTTAACATGTTTAAGGATAGACCAGGGCCAATATCAAGGCATTTTATCAAACAAAGTTCAACTAGTAAGGTATCAAGAAAGAATGAGTATATGAGAGGCTCAAAAATTTGGAACAAGGGATTCACTAACTCATTTGGTAGGTCATTCAGGCTAAAAGTAGGTTCACTCAAAGAACAAAAGCCTAAGATCCTTTCCAAATCAACCACATCACCAAACTAATCTTAGAGTACTGATGCAAGTTCTTTGTCCATATAAAATGCAGGAATGCAGTAAAATGAGCTCACAACACATAAGACATTGCACCAATAATCAATTATAGACTCACAGGTCATGTTTCAAGCCTTAATATACATTTACATTATCAGAGTAAACATCACCAGATCATCAAAATGCATGAATGCATCTATAACCACAACCTCAAAAATTTTAAGGGTACTCATTTTTTCAGATCATTCAAAAAACATTTAAAGACTATTTATATGCCAACAGATAACACTATTATGAATTTACACATTATCTACATTCCCTAAACATGAGGATTCAACAAAAAACTAAACATCCATAAGGAAAAAGAATCATGGCAAGAAAACCTTGAGATTAAAAATAGGGGAAGCTATGGACTCGAGGCAACTCAGACTTTACCTTAATCCATAACTTCCTACACCCTACCAAAATAGAATATTTTGTCCTCAAAGTGAACACACACATAAGAGGTACAAGGGGCATACCTTGGGTTGCATTCCAGGAAACTCCTGATTTATTATTGCGGCACGACAAGAAGATTTTGTGTTCATGCCTCTTCAAGGTCCCAGTCTTTTACTATCTTGATTTCTTCCATGTCGCTCATGTACAATTTGACCCTCTGGTCATTAACCTTAAAAATTTTACCATCCTTGCTTTCTAACTCGATGGCTCCATAACTAAAAATATGTACCACCCTGACAGGTCCCATCCATTTAGATCTGAGTTTCCCTAGAAACCACTTCAACCTAGTGTTATAAAGCAACACCATGTCTCCTGGAGAAAATTGGCAGTTCTCAATTATGCGATCATGCTGAACTTTCATCCTTTGCTTATACAATGCAGAGATTTCATATGCTCATAGCCTAAACTCATCGAGTTCATTTACTTACATCAATCTAGATGTTATTACTTCATTCTATCTAGATTCAGCTTCTTTAGTGCCCATAGTGCCTTGTTCTCCAGTTCAACTGGTAGGTGACAAGCTTTCCCAAACACCAAGTTATAAGGAGACATTCTGATTGGGGTTTTAAAAGCTGTGTGGTAGTCCCATAAAGCATCATCCAACTTTCTAAACCAGTCAGTGCAATTTACATTCACTGTTTTGGATAAGATTTGCTTGGTTTTCCTATTTGATGCTTCCACTTTCCCATTTGTTTAGGGATGGTATGGGGGTGCAACTCGGTGCTTTACACCTTATCTTTCAAGGAGAGCTTTGAACAGTCAGTTCCAAAAATGAGAACCTCCATCACTAATAATTGCCTAAGGTGTGCTGAACATGGAGAAAACATTTCTTTGGAGAAACCCGGTAACACTCTTACCTTCATTGTTCGGTAAGAGATATGGCTTATACCCATTTAGAGACATAATCAACTATAACTAAAATGTACTTATTACTATGAGAGCTGACAAAGGATCCCATAAAGTCAATGCCCCTAACATCAAATAGTTCTATCACCAAAAGAGGATTTAGAGGAAGTTCGTGCCTTCATGAGTCCTCACCCTCTCTTTGATATATATCAAACAACTTGACATAATCATGGGCGTCTTGATGTATAGATAGCCAATAGTAGCCACACTGTAACACCTTGTAAGAACTTTAAGCTCCACTATGATGACCACCCACCAATGAAAAGTGGCATGCTTCAAGAATACTCATCATTTCCACTTTTGGCATAAATCTGTGGATGATCCCATCCGCCCAAATATGAAATAAATATGGCTCATCCCAAAAGGACTTCTTTACGTCATGCATAAACTTGTGATGCTGATGGATGTTAAGATCAGGAGGCACTATATCACCCACCAAGTAGTTGGCATAGGCAGCAAACCAAGGTATAAGGTCATTTGAGGCCGCTAAAACACTCTCATCAAGAAATGAATTATAGATGTTAAGTCCATCATCAAACTTTACCATAGCTTCATATTCCAATCTAGAAAAGTAACTGGCTACTTGATTTTCTGGCCCCATTCTATTGATAACATCAAAATCGAATTCTTACAAGAGGAGTACCCATCTGATCAGTCTTGGTTTTGCATCTTTTTTATCCATTAGATATTTGAGTGCTACATGGTCCGTGTGTACAATCACCTTATCTCCCAACAAGTAGGAGCAGAATTTTTCAAAGACAAAGACTAAGGCAAGTAATTCTTGTTCGGTGACTGTACTTTTTTTGGATGATATTTAGTGCTAGCATAATAGATTTGATGTAGAATTCTAACCCTTCACTGTCTTAACACCAAACCTAACGCAACCCCACTTGCATCACACATTAGCTCAAATGGTTGTGACCAATCTGGAGCTACAATAATGGGTGTTGAAGTTTACCTTTTTTTAACTCTTCTAAAGCTTGCATGCATGCATCATCAAATAGAAACTTGGAATCTTTCTCCAACCATTTGCATAAGGGCTGTGATAACTTGGAGAAGTCCTTTATGAAGCAATGGTAGAATCCTACATGGCCTAGAAAGCTTCCAATACCTTTTATCGAAATTGGTGGTGGCAGTTTCTCGATAACCTCAATTTTTACTTTAGCCACCTCGATTCCCTTGCCTGAAATTCTAGAACCAAGCATTATGCCTTCTTTGACCATAAAATGACATTTCTCCTAGTTCAACACCAAATGACTCTCAACTCACCGCTGCAACACTTCATGTAAATGTAATAAGCATTCTTCAAAACACTGGCCAATAACACTAAAATTATCCATGAACACCTTGATAGTGCTTTCAACCATGTTCGAGAAAATAGACATCATGCATCTTTGAAATGTGACTGGAGCATTGTGTAATCCAAACAGCATTCTCTTAAATGCAAAGGTACCATATGGGCATGTGGAAGTTGTCTTCTCTTGATGCTCAGGCGCAATAATGATTTGATTATATTTGAAATATCAATCAAGGAAGCAATACCATCCCTTTTCTGTCAGTCTATCAAGCATTTAATCCATGAAGGGCATAGAGAAATGATCTTTCTCAGTAGAAGCAGAGTTTCCTGTAATCTATACACATTCTCCACCCAGTGATCGATCTCATAAGAATCAACTCATTCTTTGCATAAGGCACCACTATGATAGTTCTTTTTTTGGAACACATTGCACTAGACTGACCCATTCACTATCAGTGATTGGGTAGATTACTCCTGCATCTAAGTACTTGATAATTTCTTGTTGCATAACCTATTTCATTGGAGGGTTCAACCATTTTTGATGCTCGATATGGGCTTGTAATCTTTAACCAGCGGAATCTTATGAGTGCATATTCCAGGGGTATGCCAATGAAGTCTGCAACTATCCACCCGATGGCCCTTTTGAATTGCTTGAGGATGGGATGAGGGCCTCGATTTAGGCTTTGTTTAAATTAGCTACAATTATGACAGGCAATGTACTATTCTCTCCTAAGTATATATATTTTAGATGTGTTGGTAGTGCCTTCAATTCTAACTCTGGTAGGACTTCGACAGAAGGCTTTGTCAGTGGCATTTCCCTACTGTACAAGTCTAACTCTAACCTAACCTATCGCCTAGGCCCAAAAGAAACCTTAAGAGCATTCCCTATTTCCTCATAATAGGGAATGTTGTCACCATCAAAATTCATCAGCATAGCTGCCAAAGATTCAACTCCCAGCCTCAACTCAACCGGGATCTCTACTTCATCATCCTCACTCGTCTCAATCATTGAGACAACCTAAAACACATAACTCTTTCTATCTAGTTGGACCACTTGAAACTCAACTGCTTTCTCACCAAATTTGAAGGCAAGCAGACTCTTTTCCATATTAACTAATGCTCTCCTTGTGGCTAAGAAGGGTCTCCACAAGATGATAGGAATTGTAAAATCAACCTCACAGTCAAGTATAACAAAATCTATAGGAAATATAAATTTGTCTACCTTGATCAACACATCATAAAGTATCCTCACAGGCTTCTTGATTGTTCTGTCTGCCATCAATAACTGCCTCTTTGTAGGAACAAGGTTGCCTAAACCGAGCTTTCTAAATATGGAAAAAGGTATTAAATTAATGCTGTCTCCCAAGTCATATAGTGCTCTAGCCAATATAAGTTCCCCAACTGTGCGTGTTATGATAAATGCTCCCAGATCTTTATGCTTCTGTACCAAAGACTTTATAGTGATGGCACTGTAATGTTAAACATTTTGGGAGAGGCCTTGGCTAACTTCGTGCTTCTTCTTGACCAGATTTTTCATCCATTTCACGTATCTCGACATCATATCAAGAGCCTCAGCTAAAGGGAAGTCTAATGATAACTTCTTAAGTACCGCCAAGAATTGTTCAAAATTATCTTCCTCTTTTCTCTTTCCAAGCCTTTGGGGAAAAGGTGGTAGGGGCCTTGGAAAGGTTTTATATTTCTTTGGATGCTCATTTGTGTTGGGCATCTCAATCTCCTCATTTACCCTCTTTCTGTGGCTTCCATCTCCAACTATTAGTGTAGAAGAACCAACAGTGCTTTTGCCACTCCAAGTCATACTATTATGCAGTGTCCTTCATTTTTAGGATTTTGAATTGTATTGCTTGGTAAGGTGCCCTTTTGGCGTTGGTTCAATTATGAAGAAACTTTCTCAAATTGTTGTTCTAGTTGCTTAATCACCACCGAGTGAGACTCTATTTTTTGGTTAATACTTGAGATATCCATTTTCATTCCCTTTAAAATCTCATCGTAGTGGTCGACAATCTTCAACAATCTGTCAAACATCTCCTCGATCCTAGAGTTACTTGACCCGGCATCACGGTTATGAGATGGCACATAAGGACCATTCCAATAAACATCTCTTCTACCCAATTTGGGATCTGACATCCTCTCTCTTTCATAGTACCTACCTCGGTTATCTCTATAAGCACCATCACAGTTGTAGTTCCGACCTTGATTCCCAGAACCTTGCCTCTAATACCGACATTCCTCAAAT
>DF359330.1:154893-169463 GCA_000787875.1 Solanum virginianum
GATTGGTAAATCTCTCCCATGTTGTACGAATAGAGTCACTCGGCAATTGCTCAAAGTTGTTTATTTGATCCTTGAGCTTTAACTTCTTAGATATTGGGAAATATCTTTCAAGAAACACTCTCTGAAGCTTTGCCCAACTTGTTATGGTACCCGGAGGAAGCTCAGACAACCACACAGTTGCATTCCCAGTCAGTGGTAATAGGAACACTCTTTAACCAATGGCATCAAGAGAAATATTTTGTGTCCCCATGATACTCTTGCAATCAAACACCACATTATGGAGATGACGGTGGGGATCCTTTGAGGGTAGCCCTGTGAATAATCCATGATTTTTGAGTATTTGAAGTAATCCACTCGACACCAAAAAGTTAGCATCTGTCGATAATAGAGGAAAAAATATAGCACAGTGACATCTATAGCCATAATTTTCAAACGCTATTGGTTTAATCCATAAGCATTTTCATTGAAGTCCCTAATCTATGGCCTATTATCCTCTGTAGTGGATTCTCCTCTCTTCCCATATCCTTATTCATATTCATATCCTTCTCAACTGCGATAATGCCATTCACTAGAGCCATTCTTTGAAAGAGTCTGTGGATCTACAAATTAATCAGAGCTAAGGGATATCCTTGGCTCCTTGTTGGGCATACAACCTGGCAAACCCTGCAATTAAAATCAAACAGCAAAAATAAAACAAAATTAAAATACAAGAGAGTTTAGAAATTTACACTAGAACTAACTAATAGTGAAATCACATCAAAATAGAGTCGTACTCCCTAGCAACGGAACTATAACTTCTGACCTGATATTCACACTCTAATAAGAAACTGATCATTGTTAGCAATTAACCTAACAAAAGGGTAGGGGATCGAATTCACAGGGAATACAGGGTTTGACTATGAGAATTCACTATCAATTATTTCTAGTATGTATGACTAAAATCTCAAAATGGGGGGGGAGAGATTTGTGATTCAAGAACAAAGTAAAATAAACACTATACTACGATGCGGGAAAACACTCAATTTTAGGGACAACTTGGGAATTATTTTCCCCATGGCTTATTGACTCGATTAACCTAGATAACATAAATACAATCAGAGATTCATATGCAGGAGGATTACTTAGGTTCTTTCAATCCTCTTGTGAATGTGAAGGTTGAATTTCACCATGGCATGCCAACTAACTATTACCTATTATCCCAGTCAACCTCCCCTTGGTCAGGTTCGGTTAATTAGATGAGAATATATCAATCAAATTTTGTCATCTATTTCTCTTTTCCTATTCATCACTACCTTGGTTGGGATCATGATAGTAGGCAGGATTTGGTATTGGCCACAACCAAACAACAATCATACTGAAGAGAAATACATAATACATGCAAAACCCAAATCATATAAATATATTAACCTAGGTCATTTCAAGTCAACTACCCATGATTCCCACAAGCCCAAGTTGTGGGTGCTTAGCTACTCATGGCTAAGGAAAAATAAACAAAAATGCAAATATAAGGTATGATTGAGAATTTTATCTAAACCTTTGAAGATTGAAGACAACGACAATTGAAAATCAGAAGCTTGATAGATTTATAATAAGCACAAAGCAAGATTTTTACAATCACCAAAATTGGATTTTCCAAGAGAAAATGACAAGATAAGTTAAAACCCTAAAAGTTGTCTTGAGAGTATCTTCAATGATGGTGTTTTCTTCTCAATTTTTAATCTCCTAATAAAATCCTAACTTAAACTATTTATAGTGTTTACAAAATAACCTTAAAAATTATATAGAAAAGATAGTTGGCAGTTGGTACGCCTCGCTGGTATGACTCATAGGGTGACCTACGAGACATAATAGGGGCCTTCTATCAGGTTCTTGGCATCTTGGACTCAATTGGTATGACCCACTGGTATAATTTGTAGCTTGGGCTATGACTTGTATGCTTCTCTCGTAGTCTAGGTCCTCAGTTGTTGATCCAATTTTTGGCTCTCTGATTCCTGCTATGAGTATACCTATATGAGTCATAGTGAGACTTATGACTCGTAGGGTGGCCTCGTAAGGTTGATATCCACTTAGCAGATTTTAAATTTTTGGTCTTCGTTTCTTGCTACAATAGTACACTATGAATCGTAGCTTGGGCTACAACTCGTAGGTGAACTCGTATGTCCTATGCTTCAACAAAATTTGTACTTTTTCTACAAAATTATGCCAACCTAACTTTTTTGCAAGAACATCACGAAAACACATAAAACCCATAAAACGTTGCATTAAGAACTCACAAAACCCCTTGTTGTAGGCATCAAATGTGCTATATTTTGAAAGCATATCAAGCTCCTAGAAATTCCAACTTGTGATTTTTAGATTTTAATACGATTGCTCTAAAATTAGGATTAGACCCTTTTTCCCCTATATTTGACCCCCTGAACAAGAATATGAAGTTGAATTTTTGAAATAACGCATAAATTTTGAGATATATGAAAATTATGATTCTGGGCACTTTCGATGTACATTTTTTAGCACTTTTTGGGGTCGTTACATAAAGAAACCCACTTGAAATGATGAACGTTGTGCTAATTGGTAGTGGCGATAACACAATGGCTCTAGTAACATCCATACCCATAGGATTTAGCGGATATTGATTCCATTGATAAGCCTCAATGGTGAGGTCTTATGGTTGTGTATCAATGTCCTCAAGTAGATGTGGGTTATTATAATTCTCATTTTGATTCTAGTTCTAATTCAGAGCTATATTAGCCGTGTTGTTTGTATCGTCTTAGGCCATCCTTCTTAATGTTCTCTGGATTTCTTGGTCAAATGGAGTCAAGGGTATGCCTTGACCGTGTGTTGTGCATACACTACACCTACATGCTAAAATAAAATAAATAAAATAAAAAATGTAAATTGAGAGAAATAAGGATTAGTTCTCGATCTACTCAAATTAAACAAGTCTAGCCGTATTCCCCGGCAATGGCACCGAAATCTTGATGTTTCCCAAGCTACACCTTCTTTTTGAAGGATAAGGTGGTCATTGTCAAGATATATAATATAACTAAGGTTAGGGTCAATACCAGAAGGAATAGGGTAGACATAGAAGAATTTCAAGCAATTCGGGTGGATTAACCTACTTATCTTCCCAAAAAGGGGGGGAGAGGTTATAAAAAATTATGGAAAGTAATCTTAAACTAAGACAAGTATGATATTAGTATGAAGAGTAACTAGGGTATTGTGTTTTTCATGATTCCCTTACTTGGTATTACCAGATAAATTATTTTCTAGTGCATAGCATGTAGAATGGTAAGTTAAGTTTACCATACTCTTTGATCAAGTCGAAAGGTAAATTTCACTACGTGATTTGATCCATTCCCATAGTGTGACATTACTAAGCCTTACTATTTTTCTCATATAATATCTTCTTCATCCATTTTTGTTAATTAGATGAGAAACATCAATTGAATTGAAACGCCCCAAAAATGGCCTAGAAGTGTGCCTCGGAAATGCCCATATTCACAATTTTTGTATATCTCAAAATATGTGCGTGATATTAAAATTTTAACTTTATTTTGTTAATTAGGAGGAAAAATTGAGTCAGAAATGGGTATATCCTTGCTTTTAGAGGACCCGTAGTGAAATTTTATTTTCTCCAACTTTGCAATTTCCAAGGTGCATTCATGTTGGCTTTGTGATGCAGACCCATTGCCGAGCAATGTTGTGACTTCCTTATTTTTCTTATTTCAGCCTAAAGCACTATGGTATTGGCCCCATGCCTTCATATGCGTGAAAACACCTACACTTAGCTATTTTTTCAACTCTATATCACTCAAAATACTCTCAAAACCCCCTCTAACACTTGACCAAATATTTCATCCAAATTCAAGTATCCCAAGCTTAATTTCATATCTCAAGAATTTCATTCAAGCTTCAAGTTATTTCATATCTACATCAAGGAAATCCCCAAGTTTAAGGTATGTGGGTTTCAACCATTGGGTCTTTTCGCCCATGGTGCCCAACCTTTCTTTTTCATGAAACTTGCATGATTTCAAGTTATATTACTTATGGGTATGGCTTATTATGAATTTTGATTACAAATTATGTTGGGATTTTATGAAATATTGATTGGAATCATATGTTACCTATTTTAAGCTTATACAATGGGATGGTTTGCCTATTGTGACTATGCATATTTTGGGCTATGAAACTATGATCTATTATGAGATTTTATGAAGGATTTTAAGGTATCTTACATGAGGGTTTTACAAGATTTTAGTGGGTTGATTTACATTAAGTTTTCTCATATGATTTCATTCTTGAATTGGATGATTTTGAACTAGCATTGCACACCCGCCAAGTATTTGATAAAATATCTTGACAAGGATTCTTGAGCTATTGATGATCTATTGTATGAGTTATAAATCAAGTGACTCTATGATTATGAAGGGATTGTATGTATGTATTCAATACATGAAAAGTATCTATGGTGTTGCAAGTTGACCACACCTTATTGAGGGGGTGACATGTCTCAACCACTTTTACGGGGGTGCTATGTCCATCTACTATATTGAGGGGTGTATACCTTGACCACATTAATGGGGGGTGTTATGCCCACCTTCCATTTTGAGAGGTATATATGAGGGGTGCTATCCATGTTGAGGGGTATATACCTTGATCACTATGATGGGGTGCCATACCCATCTACCATGTTGAGGCGTATATACCTTGACCACTACGATGAGGGTGATATGCCCATCTACCAATTGAGAGATAGATACCTCAATCACCTTCCAAGGGGGTGATTAGGCCTTGGATTCCAAGTATGAGTTTTCTTGTTCTATGATGAAGATCTCATCCTACACATGTAATATATTCTATACAAGCATGTTTTATTTCAAACATTGGTCATGCATGCCATATTGTTAGTATACTTCTCCCTTGCTCAAGATGATGCATTTTGACTATATTTCCTATCTCTTATTGTCTTGTATCCTACATACTTAGTATATTCAAACATACTAATGCATACTCTATGCCTACATAATGTTACCATATAGGAATCGGAGCCCCTCTTGATCATCCTCCCTATGGCTAGTCTTGGCATTTTGGAAGAAGAGCTTTGGTAAGTCTTCAAGTTCGGGCACATTAGATATCAAAGACTTTCGTCAGTCCATTTACCCTTATTTATACTCTCTTGTTGTTGTTTAATTGCTTTTGCAAATAAGGATATATAAATGATAAGCCAAGAGGCTTGTTTGGGGTCCCTTCGGGTTCCACATTGTCGTGTCACGTCTAGGCCCTAAGTTTGGGTCGTGACATGAATCCTGTTAATTAATCTCTTTTCCTATTAATTACTACCTTGATCTAGTCAGTAATACTAGGTGAGTTCTAACATTGACCACTGTTAAAAACATTCAAATCTAAGAGAATTAATTAATACATACATACACACTTTCCAAGAATTATGAATTATCCGATTTACCTTATTAGTTCTTTAGGGTTCCCACAACACTAGTTGTGAATTCACCAACTCATTATTTGTGTAAATGCTAGAATCATGATTTTAAGTAACATAGCTTAGCACTTACCTAATAGAATTAAGAACAATAAATCCAAGATTCTCACCAAGAATCACAAGATTGAATTAAGCATAAAAAATAATGTTTCACAAGTATCTCATAATGTTTTTATCAAGTTGTGTATTGTTCTCCTCTATTTCTACTGTTCTGTACAAAAAAATAACCTAAAAAATTAATTTACAGTATTTAAAGTACAAAACCAAAATAAAATAGGAGAACTGGGTCAGCAAGCTCTATGATCACATTTACGGGCCGTATACAGTTTTACGACCCATAGTTGAGGCTTCGTGGATTCCTTTAGCAATTCAGGGGATGACTTCTACAATACCCATCTATGGGCCATATAAAATTCTATGGCCCGTAAAGGGTTTCATCTGAGGACTTTTCAGCAACTCCACACTTTCTGATCCTCAGGGTACAACACCAAATCTATGGCTCGTAGAAACTTTTATAGCTCATCTACATGTTCGTAGACTCAACTTCAGAAAAATAACTCTTCACTAGATTTTGTATTAAATCGACTCTACGGCCCCTAATAGGTCTCGTACTACTTTCAATATGAACAACAATTCAACTAATTTAATAGACTAGTATATAACAAATATGGAATAAAGATAAAAACCTCAACTTCTGCAATCTCTATACACATAGCCAAAAATCATGCCAACCCTATAATTTTGTAAAACAAACATAAAAACACATTAAGTCTACTACCATCACTTTGAGAACACACAAAATTCCAACTTTTAAGCATCAAAAGTGTTGTACTTTGATAGTACATCATTTAGGATTTGATTTACACTTATTATAAATAGGTTTTTAGTTTTTTCTAGATAGAAAAAGCAGTTAGAATGTCCAAAACTTGTCAATTGAGATTATTACTTTGTTCTTGTGGATTACTTTTGACATTACTTTCAAGTTATAATCTTGTAATTATGCAAACCCATAAATTATTCTTTTATCTACAACAAATATGAGTAGTTAAATCTATAACTAGGGTTTGAAGAACCATAAAGAACTAACAAAATAAAAACTAGATAATTCATAATTCTTGGAAAATGCACATGCATGTATTATTTATCTCTTTATTCTGAATGTTTTTTAATGATTGTAAACATTAGACTCACCTTATTCTTATTTGCTATATCAAGGGGGTAATGAATGGCAAAAGAGATAAAATAACAGGATTCGACGTGATTACACTCCTATAATGAACCTGAACGGATCAAGGGATGGTTGTATTGGAACAAGGTAAGGGTTAGTAATGTGACACCTCGGGGATCAATCATGTGGTGAAATTTACCTAATGTTTGGATCAAAGGGTTAGGTGAACATAACTCACCAATTCTATATGTTACACACTAGAAAAGGTTTTATTTATTTGGATACAATGAGTCAGAAATTCATAAGGAATACAATACTCTTGTTACTTCTTTCAATAATTTACAATACTTGCACTTGACTGTTTGATTCTATTTTGGATTTATTTATTACATTTTATCAAACAAAAAATCCCCTTTCGGGAAATAAGTCGATTAATTAATACAAGTCTAGACCTTATTCCTCGTGGGATCAACTTAACCATTGTTAGGTTCTATGTTTGAACAACGATCACTATACCTTAACTGGGAGGTATAGTTTGCATATGGTCACCATCTCACAAGGAGATCTCAAAAAATTGTGAGGGAGCATGGTGGTTTCAAGAAGAAGGGAAATCCTGATAGGGCTACTACTACAAATTATCTATGTCACAAGTGTAAAAAACTAGGACATTTCATCAGAGATTGTCCAATGCACGAAGCTGAGGAAAAAGTCTATGCTAACCCGAGAGGCACCAAAGACACGTCAAGGGACTTGATCCTTGATAAGAAAAGAAGAAAGGCTACAGTAGACTATGTTGTGAAGAAAGATCTTGTTGTTCAGGGAAATTCCTCAAGTGAGTCAGAGGAGTCTGAGTGCACAGAGGATGCTTCCTTGATAGTTGTGAGGAAGGATGAGGAGATCTTCAGTCAAATGTTTCTATTTATGGAAAATTTTGAGGATGGTGATGAATATGAGGAAGGGGTAACCCTATCTGATTTTAAGAAAAATTTTCATGTTCTTTCTGTAAAAGCTGAGGAAGTTAGCTTATATTCTTATTGATTCAATATCTAAGTAAACCACTAAAAATGATGTGTTGAATAATCAATTAGATTTTGTTAAAGATGAAAAGGTTGCTCTAGTTTCTCTGTTATTTGAAGTTGAAAAATGTGTGTTAGATCTCAAATTAGAGGATGTCACTCTTTGTAAAAGTTGAATGAAGAGTAAAATGGTTATCTGAAAAGGAAAAAAAAGGCTAATAGTTTACAACTTGATATTGAGGCTAATATGAATGAGGTTGAACTTAAGCTAGGAATAGCACTAGAAAGAAATGTTTAGTTAAAGAGGGATCTGGTCCAAGTCAAAGAATAATTGTCTAAATCTCTCAGATGGACTACTTTTTTTGAAATTCTAGATACTCTGGCTCATCATGGATCTAGTAGTAAAAAAAGGTTTGGACATTGTGAAAAGAAGTCTGTCCCATATTACTCATAGTAAAAATATCAATGGGTCTAATCTATTGTTGTGTACTCACTGTGGAAGAGATGATCATTTGAACACTAACTATCCTATATTTGAAGAATCTGAAGATCGTTGGCAAGGTATTTTAGACAAAAGAGAAGAAGATAGGGACCTGGTCCTAGGGTGAATTCTTACAATAGCTCTAAGCTAAAGAAAGTGATGTGACCACCTGGATAAGAAAAGTGTTAATTACCCCTTATCTGAATATTGGGAACTCAGATTAAAATGGCTTCCTAAGATTAACAAGTGATCCGTTGCAGGTAAGTAAAAAAAGAAGCACCCAATACTAGTACATGAATAGTGGTTGGTTAAAGTATATGACTGCAGATATTGATAGTTTCCTTTCACTCAAAGCATTTTAAGGTGGAGGTGTTTCGTTTGAAAATGGAAAAAAGGGATATATATATTCTTGGTATTGGCAAGATTGGAAGTCTCTTGATCACTCAATAGAAAATATCTATTATGAAAATCGACTAAAATTTAGTCTATTGAGTGTATCCCAAATCTGTGACGAAGGGAATGAAGTGAAATTTTGCTTAGAAAATTATGTTGTCACTAATCTGGACTCAAATAAGTAGTTCTTCTGGTAAAAAGAGTGAAGAACATGTATGTGCCTGATCTAGAATCTAATCAGGGAAAGGATCTTACATGTCTGAGTGCTCAAAGTGAGAATGCAGAACTTCGATACAAAAGACTTGGTCATGTCAGTTCTTCATTGCTCAACAAACTTGTCTTAAGGGACTTGGTCCCTTGGCTACCTAAAGTAATGTTTGTAGAAAACAAAGTGTGTGAGGCATATGTCAAATGAAAAAAAAAACTAGATCCTTCTTCAAGCAAAAGAAGTAGGTCAGAACTACCTGACCATTGGAGTTGATTCATACAGATTTATGTAGGCTAGTGCAGAATTAAAGCAGAGGAGGAAAGAAATATATCTTTGTGGTCATGGCTAATTATTCAAGGTTTACTTGGACTATATTCTTGAGGTCCAAGGATGAATATGTGGTCTTTGCTAAGATGATACAAACAAAGTTGAACTATAAGATAGCAAGGATCAAGTCCAACCATGAAACTGAGTTTGTAAATACAAGGATGGATACCTTCTGTGCTAAAAATGAAATCTATCACAACTTCTAAGCTCCCAGAACTCCGCAGTAGAATGGTGTGGTATAAAGGAAGAATTGGACTTTGGTGGATATTTATAGGACAATATTGATTAATTCTGGACTTCCAAAGAATCTTTTGGCTAAAGCTGTAAATAATGCATGTTATGTGACTAACAGGTGCTTGAATAGGTCAATTCTCAACAAAACACCTTATGAGTTGCTCAACAATAGGAAACCTAAAGTGAGTTATTTAATGGATTTTGTTGCAAATGCTTTATTCTCAATAATGGCAAGGAAGACTTGGACAAGTTTGATGCAAGAAGTGATGAAGGTGTCTTTATTAGTTATTCAAGTTCAATCAAGGCTTATAGAGTGCTCAACAAAAGGACATAGTGTATTGAAAAAAGTGTCTGTATAATCTTTGATGAGTCTAGTGAACCAGAAAAATTAAAAGATTAAGATGTGGCTGAATTTGAAGAATTGTTGCAATTCCATAGTGATGGTGTCAATGGTGATCAGAACGGAGATGGAAACATGGAGTAGACTAACCTTGATTTTGATTTTACAAGTGGTGCAGGTGTTTCTGATGAGGAACCTAGTCCTTTACTAGTTGCTGATAATGAACAACGCATTGTTGAACAAACTGAAAATGTTGATGATGGAGAGAGTGGTACTATTGATGGGGAAGAAAATCAAATTCGTATGAAATCCCTATGAAGACTCAGATCTTCTCATCCCCTAGATAACTTTATCTTACATTTAGATTTTAGAGTGCAAACCAGATCCAAGATGAGGAACAAGGTTGTATTTTCAGATTATGATGACACATTAATTATTGTTGAAAGAATAGAAGCCATTAGGGTTCCCATAGCATTTGCAGCATTCATGGGTTTCAAACTCTATCAAATGTATATCAAGAATGCTTTCTTGAATGGATATCTAAAAGAGGAAGTGTTTGGCAAACAACATCCAGGTTTTGAAGATGTCGATCATCCCAACCATGTGTTCAAATTAGTTGAGGAATAAAACTACAGTGACAGACAAGGTATTTGATATCATCTTTGGTGCTACATCAGATTTTATGTGTGGAGAATTCTCAAAGCTAATGGGGAGTGAATTTGAAATAAGCATGATGGGTGAATTGAGTTTTTTTGGATTTGAAAATCAAACAAACTCCTAAAAGAACCTCAATTTGTCAAGAAAAGTGTATCAAAGAGTTGCGGAAGAAGTTCAAAATGAAGGATTATAAGCCAATATACACTCCAATAGGAACTAACTCAAAGTTAGATATGGATGAATCTGGTCCCTCAGTGAATGAGACCATGTATAGAGGGATAATTAGCTCACTATTGTACTTGACTACAAATCACCTTGATAGTATTTTCAGTGTAGGAATATGTGCTACATTTCAATCTAAGCCTAAGGAGTACCATTTAAAGGCGCCAAAGAGAATACTGAGGTAATCGAAAAACATATGGGACCTTGTCCTTTACTATCCTATAGGAGATTCTTTTGAGTAACTGGTTATACTATTGTTGATTATGTTAGATATCAAGTTGATGTAAAGAGCATTTATGGAATGGATCATTTCCTTGGATCATACCTTGTATCTTAGCGAACTAATAAAAAAAATTATATTGCTCTTTCAACTAGTGAAGTTGAATATGTTGCTAGTACCTCATGTTGTGCATAATTGTTATGGTCAAAATAGTATCTAAAGGATTTTTGTGCCATCACACACACTATTCTATTGTTATGTGACAACATAAGTGTTTTGAATATGTCAAAGAATCCTATTCATCATAAAAAGAACAAAGCACATTGATGTGAGACATCAATTCCTTAGGCACAATGTTGAAAAGGGAAATATTTGCATGCAATTTTGCAAGACTGAAGGTCAAATGGAAAATATCTTCACAAAAGCTCTCATTAGAGATCAATTTGTGAAAAATAGGTTGAAGCTAGAATGACACTTAGTTTTTGGATGCAAATCAACCACTTTTTTGCTATGATTAGAAGTACAAGTATCCCTTTATTTTTGTAATACTTGCTATGGTAAAGAAATTCATGTAACGATTTGCAGGTAGATATACATAAATAATTTAATTGAGATAGCCAAAAGATGAAAGACAATTTTAAGCATAACATTTGAAATGTAGAAGGAACTGATCCTTCCTTAAAGGTATGCACTCTATTCATTAAATTTGATTTATAATTAAGAACCATCATTACTACTTTGTGTCATCTATAGATTTCACATTAGTCCTGAAAAGCTTCTCCATCTCTTGCACTTTCCGATGTACCTAGAACATTTTTATTACTTATTTTTTCCTCTTTGTTAAGCTAAAAAGTCTCATAGGACTTTATATATTGCTTTTCTTTATTTGAGAATTTTTGAAATCACAAAGTACATCTTCTCTCTTTAATTTTTTAACCAGCTCCTTGATTAAAAAATGTCTCAACCCTTGAACTCCAATTAGGAAATGGTTCAAGCTTTAAACAAAATAGTTCTACATACTAGCACTATTTCTGAGTCTCGCATTCCTTCTTTCCAAAACCCCTCCATGGAGACTATTGAAATAAACCTTGTCTCATCTTTCCAAAACCCCTAGTCTGAGGACCCTTATGAAATTGTTGATCTGAACTCTTCTTAGTATCAATCATCCCTTGATTTTCTACACAACCTGTACTTCTTTTTGGCCGGTATGACACTGACCTACAATCTTAACCTAGTTCTCCCTCATGCTCCTCTTCTGACTTGGCTATAGATAGTGACTTGCCTGAAGAAAAAGTGGAGTGAATCAAATATTCTTGTAGCAAGTGAGGAACTTGTGGCAAAAAGCTTATCTGAGATGAAAGGAAGGGTTGTATGCTCTTTTTGAAGAAGAAGAGGCAGTGATGAATGTATATCCTATTGGGATACCAAAATCAATTGCTCCTAAAGAAAAATTTCCTATAACTGATACAATATTTGAGGATGAGGATGATGAAGATAACCTTCCACTCTCATGGAAAGTTCGAAGAAAAATAGTTCCTACTTCTAAAAAGGGGAAACAAAGAGTTATTGGTGATTCTGAATCTAGAAGGAGTAAGTATCATACAAGTGGGTTAGAAAATAAGATGTTGAGTGATGCAATTAATGAGAGTAGGTCAAGTATTTCTGCAAGAAGAAAGTTGAGGAATAAAACTACAGTGACAGACAAGGTATTGGAAACCTATGTAGATGATGTGTCTGAAGAGCCTATTGACAACAAAAGTAAGAGAAAACTATAAATAGAGAAGGAAATAAAGAAAGCAAAGGAAAGTGTTACTGATGAACCTATTCTGTGTCTGGTAAGGGACCTTGTTCACAAGAATAGGTTGACAAGAACTGATGCAAGACGAAAATATTAAAGTGATAAGGACCTAAATGCTTCTCAGTGATAAAGTGTTTGATACTGAAGTGTTCCGCAAGCTAGGGATGTCTGACTTGGCAGATGCAGTACAGTCACAGTCCTGGACACATCTCTTTGTAGGATTTGTTCCTTATCTGGATCAATATCAAGTAAGGGACTTTTACTACAATGGTATGATTGGAGATGATAGTAGTTTAACTACAAAAGTTGATGAGAAAAGTTGGTATGGACTGAGGAGGTTTTAGCTGAAGTGTTGAAGGTACCATGTGAATAGATCAAGCCAATTATGAGAAGGACTTGTTCTAAAAATATTTATGGAAGAAACTAGGAAGACTAAGAAATTCTTGAAAGGAGGTTATTAGATTTTCTTTGAATTTTTCAACAAAGTTATTTTTACCTCAATTTGAGAAGTGAACAGTAGCATCAGTCACTGATTCGTTTCTTATGGAGCACCTAAGCAAGTTTGAGCCTATCTACTGCCCTGTTATAACCTTGGAGCATAAGAGGATGACTCTGTCTGTAAGGGATGGCAAGCATGGGTTAGTTTTAGTTACTTCTTGACCAGAGTGTTGAGGCACTTTGGATTTCTTTTGGATGTTGGGGCTAGGGGTACAGTGAAGTAAACTTCTTCTATGCATACTTTGATGAAGTATGAGTGCATAAAAGAAAGGTCAATGAAGTTAAGTAGAACATCTGAATTGCAAGTAGAGAAGGGGGACTGAGGCATGAGATTGAAGATATGATAGCTCTTCTCAGTGGTAAGGATGATGAGATAGCCCAACTTGGAACGACCCCAAAAAGATCCCAAAAATATGTCTCGAAAGTATCCAGAATCTTATTTTCTGATGTACATTTCTTTGACATTCAGGGACGAATGTTTCCAAGGGGAGATATTGAAACGACCCCAAAAAGTGCCTGAAAATATACCTTGGAAGTGCTCGGAATCGTAATTTCCATATATCTAAAAATTCATTTAGAATTTTAAAAATCCGACTTCATATTCTTGTTCAGGGGGTCAAAATTAGGGCGACAAAGATCTATCCTCAAATTTAAAGCAAAGATATTGAATTATAAAATTTCATTTGGTGAGATTTCCAGAGAGCCTCCGCATCCACTCTGCGATATGCTGACATGTTATTTCTACACTGTCTTTTCCTAGTTTGCCCAAATTTTTCTAAGTGTTAGACCTAATTTTTCCCAAACGTATTTTCACCTATACTTAGTTTTATTTCACCCTCATATCACCCAAAATATTCCCTAATATTTTCCCAAACACTTAGACTCATTTCTAACCCTAAATTCAAGTCCCAAACTCAAGACCAATCTCAAGGATTTCTTCAAATATATCACCAAGCTTCAAATCTCCATTAGAGCCTTCTTTAAGAACTACACAAAAGCTAAGGTATATGGTGTTGAATCATTGGGTCCTTTTACCTATGGTGCCTAAACCCTCTTTTACTTAACATTGCATGATTTAACGTTGATTTTACATATAGGTATTGTATATTGAGAAATTTAATACACAGTGATTTTAATTCATGAAATTATGATTGTTTTAGCATGTTTTGAGCTTCAACTCTTGGATCTAATGTTGGATTTGATTAGGGGTTTTGATATGAATGTCTTGGGGGTGTTGCAAGGTTTTGATTAAAGGTTTTACCACTGATTTTCCTTCATGATTTCATATCTAAATTTCATGCTCTTTTATCCTCACTACACCCCCCCAAGGTGTTTAATAAAATGTCTGGTTATGGTTTCTGAAGGAATTGAAGGTCCAAAGCATGAGATATGATATGAATGATGTTATGATGATAAAATGAGCTTATATACATGATTATTCCTATATGAGGTATTGCATTAGAGCTTATGATAAATCCTATATAAAGTTTTACATAGACCATGCCCGATCC